>VWPW01026668.1:0-193046 GCA_013389825.1 Crypturellus undulatus | reverse complement strand
CACGTTAGCTAAGGGCAAGATGATCTCTTCTCCCATGCGGATACAAGAGGGAGCATGTGTAGTTGGGGGGAGAAGAATTGGCATTCGTGGGGCAGCTCTGATCCCTTGTTGTGGATGTGTTAGCAGCCGAGGGGAGCGAATGAGGACAGAGGGACCCTCGACTGTATTCCTGTGTTCCTCTCCAGCATGCCAACTAGAAGCAAGGAGCAAAGCTGGAGGGAAAAATAATTTGCTGTTATCTGTACATGCTAACAGATGCCTCTCACAAGGGAACACATTTTCAACTTCAAGGCACAGTGTGTTCCTGGGTTTGCTCTCTGCTCAGTTAATGCTGTGTCCCCAAATGAGCGAAAGATGCAGCCTTGCACAGACCCAGGGAGATTAACAAGAATGGCAGTGGTAGAAGGGGAGGTAAAGGTTAGAAATAGGAAATAATAGTAATAGAAAAGATCCAACTTGGAAAATGCAGTCTCACACATCTGAGGAAAAAAATTATGTGAGGTTCAGCTGTTCTGCAGGAGAGAGATACTTAGAGTGCACTAGAAATGAGGGAAAAAAAACACCTGGAGAAAGCAGTGGGAAACCAATTAGACACAGGCTTGTATTGCCAGTAAAGAGTGTGATTTTGGGGCTACACACAGAGGCAGAAACGTTATCTTCCAGGGAGGTGGCGATCCAGCTGGATATGGCACAGGTGGAACAGTAACTCTGGCTTGGGCATATCTAAGGCAGACTGACATGGACGGATTGGAGGGAATTCAGAGAAAGGTGTCATTAAAAGAGAAAGAAGAAAGAGATTTCTTATAGAAAAAAGATTAAAAATGTATTTTATATGGCTTGGCAATGACTCAGTTTGGAAAGAACAACGTTCTACAAAAACCTGAAGACAGTAAATAGCAGGGAAGAAAAATGCACCTAGGGTAACAAAGGAGCATAGCTAGGTATAAAGAAGAATACAGGCAAGAAAAACATCTTGAGGGCAAAACTGATAAATCTGATTGTGAAATGACCCTGAGAGGGAGCTGGTAGTTGCCTGTGACAGAAACATTTCTGCCTGGTCAGGAGCACAGACCCGATGCTGCTGCTTCCAGAAATGCTGGGCTAACTTGGTCACCTTTGGTCCAGCAGCACAGAGCTCGGAGCAGGTCGGGTTGTCTTGACAAGGGTGAACGTAGAGAAATCTTTGCTGAGATTTCCCAGCTGAAGTCTTGTCTTTCTACAAACTAACTTCTTCACAGCTAGGTTGCATCGTATGCCACAACCATGTGGTGGTCAACAGACATGCTCTTTGGCCCTGCTGTAGAGCTCTACCCTTAAATATTATCCATTCGTGTTCCTTACAGAGATACATCTCTACCAGGGGGANAGGTCGGGTTGTCTTGACAAGGGTGAACGTAGAGGAATCTGTGCTGAGATTTCCCAGCTGAAGTCTTTCTACAAACTAACTTCTTCACAGCTAGGTTGCATCGTATGCCACAACCATGTGGTGGAAGTCAACAGACGTGCTCTTTGGCCCTACTGTAGAGCTCTGCCCTTAAATATTATCCATTAGTATTCCTTGCAGAGATACATCTCTACCTTTCTGCCAGGGGGAAGGGTCTTCTGGAGAAGGTCTGGTTTATGAAGGGAGGTGAGGGACAAGAGTGTCTTCTTGCCAAGGGACTTTAAAGCTCCTCCTCGTCTTTGCTCCTGGATGTGGTTCAGATCCCTCTTGGACTTAGCGTGTCTAACATGACCCCTGTTGTTACTGAGAGCAATCCTGGCCCTCTTTCCCCTCCTGCTTTCCCGCCTCAACCCTGTGGAGTTTGGGTGGTTTTCCCACCATGTGAGACAGTGAGGTGCATTAACTGCCCTCAGGGTCTATGCAGGCTTCGCCTGGAAACTCAAGATGCCCACGNCCAATTAGACACAGGCTTGTATTGCCAGGCTTCACCTGGAAACTCAAGATGCCCACATGAAGTGTTGTGGGTTCTGTTATCTGTGATATCTACGGAGATTTTTCAGTTGTTTCTATGGAGACTATGATGCCCTGTCTGATTATACCTTCCATAGGGGACTGGATAGTATAGGGGGCTGGTACCTGTGTTTGGTCTTTCACTGTAGCTAAGGGAAGATCATTAACGTCTGACAGCTGTACAGGGACTTCTGTATTATTCAGCAGTTAGTATTCTTTGCTGGTACGAAAAATGCAGAGAACAGTAAATTATCACTAGGGGTTTGAGCAAATTAATATCACACATACTTTAACATACCATTTATTAATTAACGGCAATCCTCCCATGTTTATTAGGGCACACTTGCTTGTCTGTGCCTCTCCTCTTTTTGCATTTCACATGCAAAAAAAAAAAACCATTATCGTACCAGGACAAGGATTTGAACTCGTGGCGGGCTCTGGGCTAAAGCTGTTCATTAGCACGTGCTGGATTTCTCTGGAGTGCGGAGACCTGCGGGGATTGCAGCACTGCACAGATCCAGGCCCTCGAAAGTGCAACTCAACCTTGACTGCAGAAAACCTCACATGTTCTCTGGAGGCAGCAGCAAATCTGCACTTACAGTCAGAAGTATGAGATAGGAAATGCTTAAAAGATTCCTCTTTACAGCAAAAAAAAGTAAAAGAAAAAAGCGTTACCTCTGGGGTACATGTAATGTTTGTTTCTGAAACTGTTGCCTAGCCACTTCCAAACAGACCATTTCACTCGCCAAATCCACAGAGTGGAATTTGTGTTTTAAATTTTAGCAGTGTGACACATCCTGCGAGGCACAGATGAGCAGCACAATTATTTCGAGGCATTAAATGCTGAAGACCAGAGAGTCAAAATAAAAGAATCTTATCTCTGTTCCCCGTCTCTTATTTCTGTTCACTTAACCTGCAGCTCTGCCTCCCTCTCAGCAGCAGGACGAGCAGTGACACTGCAGCACTCTGTGCTCTACAAAGGCGACAAGATGACACAGGAGGGAACACGGCTATAGGGATCAGGCTGGGAAGTGCAGATGTGCACAAGGCTGTGTTTTGGGAGACATAATCTGAAGTATTGCTGGCAGGGCAGTTCTTAAATCGTATGATGTATGAGTGGTAGACCTTGAGTTAACCCCACGGGGTTCATTGCAAATAAGTCAGGATTGTGTAGACTTTGTTGTCATTGTTGTTGTTTTGGTTTTGTTTTAATTTCCCTGCACATGACAGACTTGCTGAAAAGGAAAGTATGCGAGGTGGGACATCATAGAATGGAGGTAACAAGTAATTGTGACAAGTAAAATTATATATACTATTATTTATATACTTGCTGTATAACGGAAAGATAGGAAAACTTCTTCAATTCAGACTGTTAAACTAGATGTCACTTGGGTCTGTGATATAAGAATATAGAACCTCACAGCATCACTGCAGTGAGAGAGCAGAGGGATTTAGTAAGTGGTGCAAGAGGAGGACCTGCTGCAGATGAAATTGTTCCCTGAGTGTTAAGGTAGAGAGCTTCAGCAGTAGACCATAATCCAAGAAAATGTTGATATGGATTCCCCAAATACAGACTGTGAACAGCAAGTGTCCTCCAGGGAAAGTCCATGTAGCCTGTGCAAGCTTGAAAACAGAGTATCTAGTATTTGATAACCAACAAGAGGGAAAGGAATAATCACTGAGCTTGGATATGCTCTGGAAAACATTAGCCAGACTTCTTTATATGGAAAAACCTGAGGGTGTCCAATTATCTTAAAGGGAAAAAAAATAAAACTTGGATCTATAACAATAGAAAATAAAGTTTGTGATGTCAATAAGAGACTTTGGTCTGAAAAAGTAAATAAATATTTTCTTAGTTTAGTGAATCTTCATAGATAGAAAAGTGTTCAAGTTGCAGCACTTCTAAATTAGGAAGATTTTGGTGAAAGGGAGCTTAGAAGTTTTTTATCTGATTTTGAAGGTAGCCTGGGGCAACTGAACCGTGACCTATTTTCTGCTTTGACAAACCCTATCTCTGTGTTCCTCTGTTTTGAAAACAGATAGAAAATAGGATAGGCAGTAGTTTAATAAGTGGGAATTGTAAAGCAGTGCTAACAGAAGGAATTGCTTGAAAGGTATCATTCAGGCCTCCCTGTGCTCAACACTACAGAAGGGCTTGTGAGAATTATAGTTGTCAAAGCAGTGGGCAATGCGGACTTGACTTCCCACCGTCTGATCTATTCGGGAGCCATGGTCTGTTAGCTTTCAGCTATCTCTTACCTCCTCTTCACTATTTTCTTTTGGGTTCTATCAGAGCCTCATGTTATTTGAGGGATGTTTTGCTTTGTCTGTTACCCTTAGAGAAGTTCTGGTTACCAAGTGTCTGTCATGTTTGATCCAAGTCATGCAGACTGATGTAAGAGAGTGACAGTGATAGGAGTCCATCAATGGCTGCATCTACTAGGGACAAATATGTTGTCAGTGTTTTTGTAGTGTGAAACGTTTGTGTATATGTTGGGATAGGCTTTATGGAGTAACACTGAAGGTTGGTATAAGATAAAACACAGGGTATAAATTATTTCTTTTCCCTCAATCTTCAAATGACCCTAAATTCTGTCATTTTTGGGAAGCCTGGGGACTGTTGGGCACCAAGCGCTGCAGCTGGGCATCACTCTGCCTGGTTTCTGGTATTTGATTATACACATAGTTCTACATCCAACATTGGATCTCTTGATCAAGTTTTGGACAAGTAATTTAGATATTTAATGGATGTTTATATAAAAATCAATGGCAACTGTATCAAATTGGTCCAAATGTACTTAAAAACCTTCATATGGATTTGGAGCTTACTCCAGGCTCTGGTTTGATAATGTCGATCAGTAATAAAAGTGACTAATAATACCTTGTATCGTTGTTTCCAATAAAGCCTGGGTACACACTCATCAAGTAAATGGAGTTCTTTTTTCCTGTTATCTTCATCTGGAACAGGACTGAGCCATTACACCGACCTAAATAATAAAGAAACATATAACGCTCCCCATGGAAATGTTTGCAGCTGTGTTCTTCTTCCGCATGTACCAGGCAGCATCTCATTATAGTAAATTGGAGCTGTTAATGTCACAGTATTGCTATCATTACGTGCTCCAAAAAAAAAAAAAAAATCAGATATCTAGAACTCTAGGATGTTCTTGTAAATATACAAAGTGTTTTACTCTCCAGTGTTTTACTTTCACGTTCCTGTGTGCAGCTCCTCTGCCTGGGGCGTTCTCTCACCGTGAGAGACGATGTTTACCCTGGTGAGTCCCGTGCTGGACTGTAGGAAATGGGGACCCCCCTTCACAGGGTGAAGGACAGCTCATGAATTGGTAATCCGTCATATTCTCTCTGGGGAGATATTAGGAAAACACAGCAATGTATAACATTTGGGACCCCAAACAAGTTTACGTGTCCTTTCATATTAAAAAAAGAATCGACAACTGGGACTTTGAGGAGAACAAATATTACTACATTTTTGAAGGTCCTTCTACATGTTTTCTTCCATTAAAACTGTTTTCTGTTGCTGCTTTCCCTTAGCTGGTTAGTAAAATGTCTTCTTTTATCTCCCCAAAGCAAGGCTAGTTTATTGGATTGCCCATTGAAGAAATTTCTGCGTCATTTTCTACTCTTGATGTATTATATGCACTTTATATAAATATATATATATGTATATATGTGTATATGTGTATACATACACATATATGTATGCATATTAGATACATATTACATATAAAATTTGTATATTAAAGTCTGCTTCTTCTGACCGTCCTCTATAATTATATTCCAATGTATACAGATCTCATATGAATCAACCAATCAGTTTCTGCCCTGTAACCATATGGCATTACCATATGTAACCCAACTTTGTCCCAGAAAAAGTGGGGCGATCTGCACCAAGGGCTGCATTCAGTAAGTGATCTAGTGTCAAATGTGTTCCACAGGGAATAGCTGAGGGTGACATGGAATCCCAGTGCTGCCTATGGATAGCCCTACGCAAAGGGCTAGTGAAGAAGGAGCTGGAGCAGTGAGCTCATGTCAGCACTTCACAGAAGTCTGTGTTTCTTACGTATATGTCCCGAAGCCACTTATTTTCAAGGCCTTCCTTCCACTTGGTAATGAAAAGGCTAGAAAGCAATGGTGGAGTGCACAGGAGATACTGGGACTGATACAGAGATTAAGCAAGAGCATCTGAAAACATTATTTTGTCCCTAGTGAAAATTTTCCATATCTCCATTACTAGCTTTTAAGAAATTAATGTCCTGGTTACTCATCTGACCGCTCCCCTAAATGAAGATGCACGTGGGATTTGTCTGCTTTGACTTTGGTAATAATATTTAGCATTTTATAAAATGCATTAAACCTTCAAAGACTTTCCAAATATTATGGAGCTAAACTTCATTCATCTGTTACTTTTTGCTTTCTTGTTAATGAAGTCTCACATCTCTCTCATATAAGTTCCCATAGACATTTTATGCTTCTTTTATGGTTTTGTTGTGAGAAGGCTCTCTAAGTCAAAGGCTTGTCAGATTTAAGATGTAGCTTTTAATTGCCTTTTTTTTTCTCTTACAATAGTCTTCCTTTTAATATTTCATTTTTTTTAAATCACAGAAATAGATTTGTTTCTGTCTGTGAGCACCCACGCTGCTTTAAGAGCATAGCGAGCTGAGCACTCTTGTTTCAATGAGCCATTAAACTGTCATGATGGGAACATGATTGCAGCGTCGCACCGTGGTCCCTGCTGGATCAAAGCAGTCCCAGGGCTCTGATTCATGATTCCCTCAGGTGTAGGTAGGATGCAGAAGTGATTCTCTTGCTGGAGAAGTGGCTGAATGGGACATACATATGAATGGAACATACAGACTGCAGATGGTAGCAGAAGCTCCTACAGTTTTCCTCTGGGTCTTTCAATTTTCATCACATCATTCCATGCAGTGTCTCTGCCCTTGTGTCCTTCAGGATCTAAGGATCCTGCTTCATTATCCTTAATAACAGCTTGTAGAGTCGCTAAGTCTTGCTTCTGATGTGCATGAATTTTAGTCGATCGTGTGCCCATGTGTATATCAGCATGGTGGATGTGTTACCCGGGTGTCTCTCTGCTCCCTCCAGTCTGTTTTACACCTACATTTCTCCAGTAAATTTAGTGGAACTTCTCTACAGCAATGTCTACATCACTGTCAACAGCACACAGAGGATTGCAAACTGCATGGATTACTGCATGAATACGAATGCAAAAACACCTAGAAACGAAATAAGGCACTAGTTTATTTTGTAAAAGTTAAATAAAACAATAATCTGGACTGGGACATAATTCTCACCATTTCTGTAAAATGTAGCACTTAATTTAGCCTTCATGTTGTCCTGTTCTTAAAGCAGTGATGAGGATAGCCAGTATTCTAAGTTCTGTTTTAAAATACACTTGTGTAAGTTTAAATAAGGTCACCACAATGAGATTTACACTGCTACAGCTAGATCAGAATCTGTTGTAACGCGAGTAACAGATGATGTACATTAAAAGCACTGATATAAAGGCGATTAAAAAGGTGAATGGAAAATAGCATAAGTTATTTTACAAAAGATATTTCTCAGCTGTGGTGGCCCATATCAAATGTTAGATGTATTTGTCTGTAACCCAAGACTGTTTCATATGATAATATAATATAAAGCTATAAATACTTTACTCATAATAGTTGTAAAAGTTGTTTAACCTGCTTTTATCTTTTTTAAAACTAATGACTATCAGTTTGGTAAATATTGGACTCCATGATAAAGTCTGGAAAATGAGTTGCAAATTAAAGCTCTTTTGAAAACTTTGGAAAAACATTCATTTGTTCTTTTATTTTCTTTTAATCAGCTACAGCTTTAGTTTTTAACATTGACTTAAGTACAGACTTTCTGTAATTCAGTATCAGTATTTTAGATAATTTTTCTGTAGTTCCTGTTGAAGTGGGTTTTCTTATCTCTCTGATGCGAGTTTTGTATATGTAAGAATGCAAATTCATTCTCAGTTCCCATCCATACAGGCTGCTAAGGACAGGATTTGGATCAATGCTTAATTGCCACCATACTTGCTTTTACTTTTTCAAATACGACACAGTGGGATATGTCAGTCCAAAGAAACTACATAGAAGAAGAGCTGGAGTGCAGCCTGCTTTGGCGTGCAAAAGTTTTCTTCTGCAGATTAACTGATATAGTTACATCAAGAATTTGCTTTTTTAACATAGTTACTGAATGTCCTGTTGTGTTTTAATCTAGTTCTGAAGCATACAAAGCAGCTGTGCTTTGTATATATTCAAATATATAGACTATATTCAAGGGATATAGTCTTGTTTTNTGGATCAATGCTTAATTGCCACCATACTTGCTTTTACTTTTTCAAATACGACACAGTGGGATATGTCAGTCCAAAGAAACTACATAGAAGAAGAGCTGGAGTGCAGCCTGCTTTGGCGTGCAAAAGTTTTCTTCTGCAGATTAACTGATATAGTTACATCAAGAATTTGCTTTTTTAACATAGTTACTGAATGCCCTGTTGTGTTTTAATCTAGTTCTGAAGCATACAAAGCAGCTGTGCTTCATTAGCTTCAAGTTATTATCAATGTTTTGTGAGTCTTGTTTTGTGAGTGGGAATACTGAGCATTCAGCAAAATGTTATGACTTTAATTGGTTTTTAATTTTTTTTTTTTGCTTTTAATGTAACCCAATATTTGTATTCTCAATATGCCTGAATTGCTGAGACAGATCCACATGCAAAGCCTCAAAAGGCAACTCTGCTCACAAACAAACAAATAGCATGCAGTGGGTAAACCTGAGCCTTGGCTTGCAAACTAGTATGAAAATACCTGTGGCAATGTTGTGACTGTTTGTTAGTTGCTCAGCTGCAGCGGTACTGAGCTTGGCATGTACTAATTCACACTGTCAAGGAGAGTAGATTCACCCTGCAGCCTGCAGCTATGGGACCAGGGCTAGCGCACCACGGGGTAACGCTGCTGCGTTGCTGCTGCGCCACACAACCCGCGATGCCAAGTGCCTGCTGAAATCCGCAGCTGACAATCCTGTAATATTATTTCTTCAGTATGTTTTTAATTCTTAAGGATCATATCCTAGAGTTGATGTGAATCATCTATGGAATACTAGGATTTTTTCAGTTAAGAAGTAAAAAAAGAAAAAATCTCGTGAATGGCTAAGAGCTTGAAACTGTGAGATACAGTGATCATCACAAGTGGAGGAATAGAAGGAGTCTGTTTGTTTGCTTGTTTTAAAATATCATGCCTTCAAGGCTAATACTTTGAGATGTGACCTAAGATCAGGGTGGAAAATCTCTAGCTTTTTTCTCAGAAAAACTGCAAGTCTCCTGTAATCAGTCACAAAGTGATTTTGGTTGGAGGTGACCTCTGGAGATCATCTAGTCCCACCTCTTATGCAAAGCAAGGTCAAGTAGGTCAAGTTGCCCAGAGACTTGTCCAGCTGAGGCTTGAATATCTGAAAGGCAGACAATTTCACAACTGCTCTGGTCGCTTGTTCCAGTGTTTTGACAACCTCATGGTGATTTTTATTCCTTATATCAAATTGAAATCTCCCTTTCTGCAACTGGTACTTGCTGCCTCTCAGCCCATCACTTTACACTGTATGAAAATCTTGTTCCATCTTTTCTACAGCTGCTACCACATAAATAAGCTATAGAAAGCAGTGAGATCTTTCTTTTACTTTCTCCTCGTAAGGCCAAATAAACCTAGTTCCCTTGGCTTCTCCTTTCATGCCATGTGCTTCAGCCCCCAACCTGTTTTGATGACCTCTCCTGGGTTTCCTATTATGTCAATGTTTTTCCGGTGCTCAGGACCCCCCAAAGTGGATATAATGGTCCAGGTGAAAGTCAAGAGCCAAGCAAGACCCAACTTACGATTACATTGGCTCAGATTATTCTCTTTGAACTTATGAATCTCATCTACATCTGTGCTGCTCGGCCTGTGTTCCCTCTATAGGCAGTGGAGAAGAAAAGGTCCCTCCGGACGGCTGGTTTGCCTGTCTCTTTCAGCAGTCTAGCTCTGGATGAGATGCTTTATATCTCAGAGGGTCCATTTCTCTCCATTGACTATGAAAGCCACTTGTTATGACAAATTCAACTGCTGCTACCCATACTGTTCTTCTCTAAAGTTAGGTGAGATAATTCCCAGTCTGAGTCTTTACAGTCTTTTTGCAGAGACAGTAAAATAAAATTAAAAAAAAAGGAGTCATACTGACTTCCAGCAACCTCCTGAAGGGGTAATGCTCTAAATAAGACCCACATATTTGTTTTAGTGCAACTGGCACTCTCTGCTAGTCGGGAGTTCTGCAGTTTCTATATTAAGTATGCTTTGGGCATCAGGCATTGTCTGTTGTGTTGGTGTTAGAAAGCCAAGTGACGGGATGACAGAAGGGAGATGTTGACTGAAGAGGAGAAGTGTGGGTGTGTGAGATGCAGGGGCCTCGTTAGAGAGAGAATATGATAATCCTGGCATTCCTGCTATAGGGCATCTTTAAGTCCACCCAACTTACCATACATTGCTACAGCTTGCATATGGCTGCAATACTAATCAAGCATCTGGAGTTAAATTGTAGTAAGCAGGGAGCATGTAAACCGAATCATAAATCATAATCTGGGTTCTTGAAAACAATCATCTCAGCATTCCCACTGGTGACTTAGTATTTCCTTGGAACAAGATGCCAGTGTAATCAAATTCCCCAGTCTTGTAAACACTAGCATTTAATAGCATTCACAGATCCTGGAACCAGTGGTTCTGCTCCCTTTTTCCTCCTTTTCACAGGTTATTCAAAGCTACCTTCCACTACAGGCTGTAGGATACTGGAAATAACTTGGTATTCTTTTGGAAAACAATATTTTGTTCATTCAGAATAGCGAGTATTACAGAGAACAGTAGTTTATTGTGTCTCATATGTATTTGTTAGGCTCAGTGCAAGGATGAGATGGTGAAATGTAATGGCCTGTGATATACAGCGGGTCAGGCTAAATGATCTAATGGTCTCTTCTGAATGCATGAATTGCTGGGCTGTGTGCCAGAAGCCTGACAGACTCCTGGTGTTCCCACAAGTCACTGTATTCATCTACCCCTGCCCTCCCGCACGCCGATGAAACTCCCATTTGCATCATTTAGAGCAGGATATTGATGTGGGTAGTTAATGCTAAGATGAAAAGTACTCTGGTTTGCTGGGAACCTCTGAAGAGGTAGGAAATGGGGAAGAGGCTAAAGAGGTCCTAAGTCCCTCTACACTTGGAAGTTTACTGTAAGGGTCTCGTGATCTGCTCCACGGGACAATGTCCTTGGTTTTTACTTCCCCATTGGCCATCCCAAGCAGCTCTTTGGCAATTGCCTGTCAGCTGTAGCTTATATTCTGTGGCGCATCTGGCTGACTACAGACAGGGTCCACTGGGTATTACTTAGAGGGGCCTCTCTCGAAATCGCTATTTGGCACTGAACGTTATTTGCGTCATAAGCTTCAGTTTCAAATTATAACCGAGGCCCTTGTCTGTGTTCCTGGCAGTGTGGTTGTCTTCTCTGAACCCCCTGCTCTTGTATCCACCCCGATGCTCATCAGAGTCCACGGTGAGCCAAGTTAGCTAGAGTCAAAAAATTATTCATCTGTGTTCTACCGATATAAGTCTTGTAACAACTCCCTGTAGGATTAGACCAATGCCAAAGCTGGCACAGGGAAAGCAGCAGGAATATATGACTGTATCTGAGAGACAGTAGCAGGAGTGCGCTTTTTTGAAAGGGCAGTTGATTAGACTCAGTGTGACATGTACTGCATTTTCAGAACGACAAGCGAGTGGTGGAGTTCTGAGCAGCCAAAACTGTGGCAAAAGCACTGCCATAGGCTGCATCCAACTTACTTGTGTCACCTAGTCCCTTAACTTTGATGAGATTTTCAGACTTGGACTTGACTTCACTAACTGCATTTATAGAGAAGATTTTTTTTGGTCTGGGTATTTTTCTCCATTGTAGGCCCTAATGCTGGTGGTGCCATGCCAGACATCTCGCTGAGTTACTCTGAATGCAAAATTTCAGCTTTGTATGAATAGCTTCAAACTGGAACCATGCAATCTCCCTCACTTCTGAGGTAGGTGCTGTGACAAACTAGCAGCTCCTTTTAGGCACATCATCTTAGAAAGCTCTTGTAAAACCTAGCTAGTTTTCAAAAAGGCTTAGTATTCTAGAAACTGGTAGGGAGAAGATATTTATTACACCGTTTTTCTGCTCACTTTAGTGATATGGAATCACAAAATAATACTGTGAGAGGAACCTCTGAAGGGCCCTTTTGCTCAGAGAAAGGCCAATTTAGTTTGTATCAGGGCTTTACTACCTACAGTTTCAACTGTCCCTAAAACTGGAGATTTCACGTCATTTTTTATACTCTCTTCCAGTGTTTGACCACCTTTATGGCGATTTTTTTCTCCTTAAATATTAAGTAGTCATTTCCTGTGCTCCACTTGTGTCTGTTGCTCATTGGGCTTTCACTGTGCACCTCTGCGAAGGGTCTGGCTCCATATTCTCCAACCCTCCAGTTGTATAGTTGGAAGCAGCAGTGAGGTATTTCAGTCTCTCCTAGTGGGAAATTCACTGTGAAGGCCTTCAGGAAATGCTAATCCCTGCAGAGCTTGCCAGAGAAAGAAGGCATGTTTTCTGTGATGTGAATATTCTGTAGATTTCATGGAACCAGTAGATGTAAGAAATATGAACTATCACTCCTCCAGGAGCTTTGTGGGCAGTTCTCTGCCCACCCTATGGCTTTCCCTTCCCTTGTCCAGATCTCTGCAATATTACTTTAATGACTCATTTGGTCTTTTTCTCTCCTCCTAATCTCTGAACTCCCATTCCATGAGTAACTGTTCAAAATAGGATAGAAATTCATGTTAGAAACCACACACGATGTATAAGCCTTGAGCTGTGTCATTGTGTTTGAACTTCAGACTGCCAAAGGGCCTTCAAGGAAAATCCTCAGTTTTAGTGACAGTTTTTGATTCACTCAGTCCTTCTATTTTTCTGATTTTAACAACGCAGACACTGATTTATAAATTACTGGACTGTTTTTTAAATTACATGCATCTTCCTATCTTTTAGGCCTACTTTTCTGGCAAGTATTTTAAAGAAGAAACTGTTTTATTCTTCATACCATAACAGATATAGCACGCTGGAAAGATTAGCATTTTTCTTGTTTATGGTCCTCAGAAGACTTTGATCAGTAAAGAAATTGCTTTCTGTGACTTCTATTTATTTTATTTTCAGCAGAAGACTTGAGACGCTGATAATCTGCGGAGATGAGACTGCTTTGGCCTCTAGGTCCTTTGCCAGCCCTTTCTTATGCAACTGCTATCAGGGCTGGACTCTGCTCTGTCTCAAGTCTCTATAAACCTAGTTCACGTTTTGCTGTTTTCTAGCTTGCCATATGTTAAATAGCTTGGCCTCATGTGACACAGCAGAAATACACGAACCACTACTCTACTCCATTTTCAGATACTGTTTTTCTTCCTCCTGCAGGCATTTGTCAAGTCCATCTATTCAGATGTGTTCACACTGTCTTGAATCCCTCCAGACTTAAGATACTTACGTACTTCAAGTCCTTGTCCACAGAAAGATTTGTTCAGTTTGTTCTCTGTTTTTTTTTTTTTTTCCCCCTTTTTTTTGTAAATTATCCACTTTTCAGCAGATCTTATTTCTTCTGTTCTCCTGCGGCAGGTTGATATATCTACTCTTCATCCGGTGTTTATCTGAGATATTTTTACTACAGATTTTCCCTCTTCTCTTTGTTGCAGAGGTTAACTTTTTAGATATTTTTAGACAGCAACTGAGGCTCATTGTGTGCTTTATTTGCTTAACAGAATGCTTTAATTGGTAAGGATGCATTTTGGATAAACAGCTTATGCAAACTAATGGCTCTCTGCTATTAAGGTGGTCATTCATTTCTGGCCATGCATGTTGGCTCTGGCATTCCCTGGTCATTTCCTAGGTTAATTTGCCTTGCTGAGCTGGAAGAAAAATAACCCAAGAAAATGGATAATTTGTCTGCCAAGTTCAGGAGCTGAATTGTCTCAGCAAAAGACCTGACAAGTACCAAAGCCTGTGCAAGGAAGGGTGCTGGAGGAAGTGGTTGGAATGGAGAGAAGGGATGGAGGAGTAGGATCACTCTTTGGGTAGCAGCAAGTCATTAGGTCAGCTCACACTGCAACTTTGGCCAAGCAGTTCTTGCTTCTCATTTTCTTGTTTTCCCAGGTTTTTGCGTTGAACAGCTCAGAAAAAATTGATATGCACATCAAGTCTGCAGTTTAACGTAGGCACAAATGACTGTTTTTCATTAGTTGTTCTGCAGCAATACTCAGATAATTTAATTCTGTTAACAAATCCCTGAAGACACCTACATTCCCTTCCCCTGCAACCAGACCTACAACCAAAACTTTTACTGTGCATTATTGATATGTTACTCAGACTATTTCTGTAGGAAACTTCAGTATTAATATTTTAATATTGACCCACCATCTCTTTTCCACAAAAGAAATAAAGCACAAATGATCTGGTTCTGCTGTCACTTAACCTGGGAAAAAGCAGAAATAATTTCATTGACGGCAAACATTGCATCAGTGTAAAATTGTTGGAGGTATATGAGAGGCAAAGAGTAACAGCATAATAAAAGAATACCTGGTCATCCTTTCAGCTGCAGGAAGTCAGAAGGGCAAATGGTTAAATCCAAATTTTTAGCTCATGAGTGTGAGGTGTGGTGGCTCTCCCCACCCCTGTCAGTGTCACACACATTGGAGAGGTTTATGCTAAATCCATGCACCGAATTAGAAACCAGCTGTCACTAAGGAGTGTTATGCAGAGCAAAGGGGTCCTGGGCGTGATGGTGTGCACCAGAGGCATCCGTGGGGATTAAGCTGGCTGGTAACAAAAGCATTTTTATGCACCAGTCTGGTTAACTTCAGATCAGCCTTCTAAACATTTCCATGGAAACAAGGGAAGTTTTGGTTCACTGTAAGTGGCTTAATTTACTTTCTCATTGTATTGAAAAATAGAATATTAAACAGAGACAAAAGTAACTCTGAAACATTACATTTTAATAGTATGATTTGAATCAGTCATGGCATTCCAGAGCCATGATATTACTTGCTTTTCCATACTGCATGTCTCGACTTGTGGGTGAAGCTTTCATTGAGTATTTGCTCTTTGAGTCTGCAACCACATGAACAAGGTGAGTCAGGAAAAGAATTGTGGAATTGTTGAAGGTTAAAATCTTTATTTTTGGTATGAAAACTATCACATACCTTTGTTTGTGAGCTTTCCTTTTTCTTTCTCCTTTTTTTTTTCAGTCAGCATGAAATTCAATAGAATTGAATGTACCTACAACCTGGAGACTTCTTATTTATCTTCTCTTTCACTAAAATGTCATGTAGAAGTTTTTGTTATGATGGGATAGTCACTTGCCCCATCAAAGGCATGAAACATATTGAGCACATAGGTGCTTAAATATGTGTTTCATTTAGTTATGGTATTAATACCATTTAGAAATTTATCTCTAGGTAGATTTTGTCCTGTTTTTTTCTAGGAAGAATTTGCCATCACAGTAGAAATATCCTAAACATGGTATTAAAGAGCAAAGTCAGAGGAATGGTAGGCTGATTCATGATAGTTCTTGCTAACTGTCCCATGGGGTGTGTGAAGAGAAAGACAAATTAGTTGTATGACTCAGGAGGTATTTTCCTGGAGTAGCGATTCTCACCACTATAATGCTAATCATTAGTAAAAATATGAACTACTGGAACAAAACAGCTTTAATTGTGCATGAATGCCAATCATCTGGCAAATCCATCTGGCTGACTCACTCTTGAAACTTAGACCTATGCTCTGAATAACTCCATTTCTTTATCTTGTTATAGTCTAAGAGTGGTTGGAGATAGCTGGGAGCCTGGTGTGAGTTTACCTGAGCATTCACAGGCTCTCATGTACAATGTCTGGAGGACAGGACTCTACTGCTGTCTCTTATAAAGCTAATGGTGTTCATATTCATGCATCAATCCTTCCAGTGCACTTAAGAAGTGGTGAGATCTCCATTTTCCACCTGGGAACCTGAGACAAAGAAACAAGCCTTGCTTTGTCCAATGCTCAGAGTTTTTTAGTGCTCAGAAATTAAGCTTCTGATACTTGAAAACCTGATCTGAAGGTTATCCTTATACCCATTTCCTGTTCCTTGATTCCACTGGATGAGCTCCATCTCTCTGTTCTTCTTGGAGAAATAACAGAGCGTCAGTCACTAAACTCCAGGGCATTTTTATAATAAAACACAAGCAAGAATTTCTGTTTCTACAGCAGATACATCCAGCCGTAGTTATTAAACCATGTTGTAACAGGTGGCAGTGTGTCTGGCTCCATTTCATACCCCCCTGTACAAGAATGTATGCAGCTGACGACAAGCAGCTGTATGAGCAGTTGGAGAACGTTGCCTGACGTGCCTGCAGCTGCGTAAGTGGTTTTATTTAAGAGCAGAACCAGTCAGAGAAATGCAGACAGTTCAAACAAAATACACTCCTAGGTAACTATAGTCTTTGGAAGAAAACCAGGTCAATACGTTAGCAATGTGGATGTATTATTTCCAGGCAAAAAAAAAAAAGTGGGGGGGAAAAAAAGAGTCTGATCCTGCTAATGTATGTTCAACGTTATGAGCGCAGCATATAATGTTCTAAAGTGATCTGAGTTTTTATGTAAACTGTCTAGCTTCTGTATTCAAACAAAATACAATATGTATTCAAACAATAACAAAAGGACATTAAGTTTTCTACAAAAGATGAAAGATGCTTGCCCTTTTGAGGGAAAAAAAAAAAAGAAAAAAGCTCAGAAACCAGAATACTGGAGTGTGCAACAATGACACTGTGGGAACTCAGATGGTACTTTTCATGTGATTAACATATATGCTTACAGGCTGAGTAGCATGCTTCCCCCCTCCACTCAAAATTTAAATCCTTACTTTTAACATGGGTTGTTTTAGTAATTTGTTTCTTTTCTAGGTGTTACTTACATCCTTACAACCCAAGGTCCCGAACCTTCCCTAATAAGTGTGTGGGTTTGGACCGATGGCAGGATGGAAATGACTTCTTGTGTCCTGTGTTCATTTTGGTGCAGTGCTGCTGGGGTATAAGAAGAGAGTCACATCCTAAGCTGTCATCGTTAAATGGCATCAGGAGCAAACTAAGGAAATGCTCTGAGTGGAGCAAAAAACTGCAGCAGTGCTGCAACAGTTTGTAAATAGAGAAAACAACCGGGGAAACCAAGTATTATGCTTTGTCATCAAAAGATGCTAGAGAAATGCAGGGTAGAAAGTAGCTTTGTTCTTGACAATAGATTTTGGAGTCTTTCGTGGTTTTAATAATGTCCAGATCTCTCAGGCAGAGAGTGTGAAACTATTATTTAGGAATCTGAAGCAGATTGAGCTCCAAGAAAAATAGGATATAGGGCTAGTAGCTATGCAAACCCAGTGGGTTTTCATCTTAGAGCAAGCCGTAAGTTGTAATAGCAGCTTCAGGCCTAAAGGCATTTTGTATGGGCAGCAGGCAAGATTACAGTCCAGTGAAGAGATGGAGCTCATTGTAGTTGAAAATGGAGCAAGTGATTAAGCAAATGTAGTGAAAGGAATGATGAAAAAAGAGTCAAGAACCGCACAGAGGATGCACAAATAGCCCTTGGGTATTGGCTTGCTACCTGTTGCAGTATGAATCTGTAACAACCTGTCGTGTTCAGAGGTGCTCGGCAGTGTGCAGTGGTTCCAGGAGACGCTAGATGGCAGGACCCTAGTGAGCACAAGATCTGCTTCCTTGACTTATCCTCATGGACTCTAAGCAGATCACTCCTGAGTGCTCCACCAGACTCCTGGGGAACTTCCAGCATGAGGATGCTGAAGTATTTTATCCAGAGTCTCTGCTCTCAACACCCATTAATGCATTTTTGACTTTGTAATCTCTGACTGCTTCATTTTACTTATTTATCTATCCATCTATCTATTTATTTATTTATTTTTATTTCCATCAGTATTAATGGCTCCTTCTCCTCATGTTTTTTTTTTTTTTTTCCCTTCATTTAACCCTCCCAGAAGGCCCTGGGGTTTTTCCTTTCTGAGAAAAAATATATACCAGATTTGATCTGCATTTGTAACTGAGCCAACATCTAGTTAGCCTTCATTGTTGATCAAATCACCAGTTTATTCCCAAATAAATAGAAGACTGAAACATCTTTCTTTTATAAATTATTGCTGAAGATTTTCTCTGCTGGTAGAATTAATTTCTTATGTCAAGCTTTGCTCCACTTAAAAAATAATTGCCTTTATCTTCTGTTTAGAAGATATAAATTGGGTAGTTCTCTTCAAGCCAATATTCTCAGGAGCATGGGAAGCTAAACTCATGAGTATTGAGAAGATTTCCTGTTTATTAACTTATAAATTGAGTCTGTAATCTGGCCAGGAATGTCTGGGGAATAATAACAAATTACGCATAAAAATCCATAAAATTCCATTTTCTAACAATGCATCATTTACTTCTAACTAATGTTAATGAATTTCACAAGCAAGGGACCTCAGCACTTTATTTCTCTTTTTCCATTTAACATGTCTTTTTGTTGTAGCTCCGTATGTGTTGTCATCAAGCACAAACAGAGCTTTCCCCCTTTCCCAGTATCAAACCTACTCATTTGTTCAAGTCTCTGAATAGGAACAAAACAAGCTTTTTTAGAGAGTGAAAGTCATCTTCAGATACTTCAAAGCCTTCTTTCACATTTGTTTCAATATTGAGAGCTTCTTTAATACGAGAGTAACCTGTAGCAAAACTTATTAACCTTTGATTTACATTCTCACTTGATTTGCATTTGTCTGCTACGTTATCATTTTCTAATTATTTTTTCTTTTCTTTAGCCTCTGAAAATAGAGATGTAGAGCCAGAGTCCCAGCTGATGCAAATTGGCGCATGCTAGGTCCCAGCACTGGGAATGTGGCTTCTTACACCTTCTATAGATTTACCCAAATAAGATATTATTGTTTTCATCTAGAACTTTATTTTCACTTGCAGTAGAGATAGTAACATCTGACGTGAACTTTGTCTTACAGTGACAGGCAATTGCTAGTTCTGAATATGGCTGTGAACAAATGCAATATTGTTCACTTCAGCTGAGCTACGTTTGCTTTTCACATGGCAAACTGTCAGTAGAGATTCCAAAATAGATTTACATTTAATAAGGTGATGCTCTTCTCGGTTGTGGTCTTTTCAGAAAGTAGGAGGAAGCTCTCACCTGCTCAGCTGGTATTTGCAAATCTTGCAAAGCAAAAAAGCCTTCCTTTCTTCCTCTGAATAATGGACTAATGCCAAGAAACAAGAACTAATACAAATCTGGCCACTGTGGAAACCTCCTGTTGGAGGTCTGCCTGCTCTCAGCATTCGCCGTTAATCCTGAGGTTCTCTGCGGGTGGGACTGGATCATAAATTTAAAAGCATCAGAAACTCAGAAAAGTTGTCTTCGAGGAAAAAGTTAACCCAGAAACTTTTCTTCATAGTGCTTACCATTTTTGTATGTTGAAGCATATCTACCAATTGTAATGCCGGTATCTTTTTATCCTAGGGACCCTGTTGAGCTAGCAAAACTTTCAGAGAGGGAACTGAATTCTAGTCTTTCCATGTGCCATTAATGAAATATTTTACCAAGCCTTAGTTGGAAGGCCAGGCAATATGCTTGGGAATAGACCTTGATGGCATCACTACCATTGTCACTGTAACCAGGATATTTTTCTCCTGGAAGGGATACATCTTGATTCTGACGTATACAGATCAGGAGCATCAAACCAGTGGTACGGATTTGTCTTCTCTTCTAAAGGAAGAGGAGGACAAGGGAGAGAAAGGAATAAGTAGAGACTAAAGTGATTCCATGCCAGACATTGGTGACTGCCCGCTGAGATTTTCAGAAGCCACAGTATTAGCAGGAGAATCTGAGATAGTGTGAAAAACAGAATTAAACAAGCAAGAAGAAAGCTCAAAGAATTAGAAAGGATGGTCATGTTGTAGAAGAGAAATGAAATCTTAAAGATCGGAGTACATATACCCTATTTTTTTAACTTGGTGTCCAATATGATGTCCACTTGATGTTATCTTAAAATGAGGCTTAGTTACAGAGCAACAGCAGATTTTCTGGGTGAAATTCCATCACTTGAGCACAATGTACAAGTTTCTGTGACATGACCTGGAGTCTGCACCCACTGTTTGTGGCAGGCTTATCACCAGCAACGTAGGCTGTCCTGGGAGCAACTGAGCCAGGAGGGATCTTGTTCATTGATTACTGTGAGAGAAGAACAAGATCTGAATGGCCAATCTACAGTAAATTCAAAGTTGGATGATTTCACCTTAAAACTTGTTCTCCCTTTTGCAATTAGGAGAAGGAAAAGGGTGTCTGCGTCAAGCTTGAGGCCTGGTTTTGTTAATTGCTTGTTCAACGGTGGGTTTAAATTAACCTCATTATAAGTGGGAGCTTCATGGCATTTTATAGTGCAGAGATTTGTCTGTTTAGTTAAGATGGCTTCTTCTGTTCAACTGCTGCTAATTAATATCCATAATTAACTGGTCCAGAGCTTGCAGCTCTATTCATTTAAATGATTGTTAATGGGAAATATACCCATTGAGACACTGGGTTAAATGCCAGTTTAATGAGTGTGTGTTGTTAGTTATTTCACTGTAACTGGAGCTCTCTGCATATGTTCCGAGAGGTAAAGGTTTCTGTCCTTTCCCCCTAAATAACTCACGGAAACTGTGATCCTGAGTATATTCAATTAAAAGAAAACCCATCAACACTAAAGGAATCCATTAAAAAAGTGGAACTAACAGAGAAAACGAAGATAATCTTACAAATTAAGTTAGGTAAGAGCACAAATATTTAGCTCTTAAAGCCAATTTTTGGTTTTACTAGGAATTTTCAAAAGCCATTTTCTTCTAAAAGGTGTAATTTCGACAGCTCTAGCAAACAAAGTCTGCTTTATGCGCCAAAGCGGTACAGCACAGAGGAGCACAGCAACGATGACAGCCTCTCTCTTTGAACGACACTGTGCAGAATGAACCTGGGATTTCCAGAGCTGAAAGCATGAGTAGGTGGTGATAGCAGGAGGAAAACACATTGCTAAACTTCTTTGTCTGACTTTATAGCACAGAACCAGTGGATTATACCCCATAGCACAAAACCGATGGATCTCTTTTATGATCTTCATGGAGGAGGACACTGCTAGTAGCTGGGCACAGTGGTCACTGTTTCTGTAGGGAGTCCTGACACATAGCATGGTCATATGGCAACCATTCACTAGTGCTTAGCTGGTAGCAGGACCTCAAAACTTGTGTTTCTTCTCCATCCCAATAAGTGGGAAATTATAAGTGTGTGAAGCCAAGGACATGAAGGAATACAGACAGATGAAGGGAGAGTTTTTACCTTAAAAAAATCAGATTTTCTCTAGTCCTGTTTGTATTCCCTGATCTGCCTTCAACAAAATTTTCAGTGGATCTTACCAAGCCAGATCTCTGTACCTGGCTTTACCCTCAGTAGCCTGTCAGCTGCTCTTCATACCATCGACTGCATTCTCAAGACGTTCTTCCTCCTTGGTGACAAACATCTTCNTCCCAATAAGTGGGAAATTATAAGTGTGTGAAGCCAAGGACATGAAGGAATACAGACAGATGAAGAGAGAGTTTTTACCTTAAAAAAATCAGATTTTCTCTAGTCCTGTTTGTATTCCCTGATCTGCCTTCAACAAAATTTTCAGTGGATCTTACCAAGCCAGATCTCTGTACCTGGCTTTATCCTCAATAGCCTGTCAGCTGCTCTTCATACCTTCCTCCTTGGTGACGAACATCTTCTGAATCTGATTTTATCACCCTATTTTGTTAAATGTTGAATCACATTTGACACATTTTGTCACATTTTGAATCATATTTTGTCATCTTCTGACCTTTTCCAACTTGCTTTGAGGATACCAGAGAGACCTGCCCTTGAACTTCTCTTACTCCTTTTCACCTTATTTCGATTATTTCTATATTCCAATGCACAAACACAAATTCCTGTTTTCATGTCTATCTTGATGGCTCACAGACTTGCCTCTCTACTCCAGGCCTATTTTATTTTGTCCAAATAATGGTCTTGCTTGTTTTTTTTTGTTGTTGTTGGTTGTTTGTTTTGACATATTTGACTGAAATCTAGGTATCGGTTCACGTGAGCATGAACACAGTATACTACTGTTAGGATCTACCACTGTTATCTTTTTTGGTTTCTTCTTGTGGGTAAAGCCATGACAGTGGGCCTTCAGTTTGGATCTTGCCAGTCCTTCTGCATATTCTTTTCTATTTTTTTTTTTGCAACTGTAACATAGCTAAAATTCTTATCCCAGTGCTCCTCCTCTGTCATCTCACTGACTGCAGGATTCTTTTCTCCATCTTTGACCAGTGTAAATTTTGTTCACTTTGATTCAAAACCCACTTGCAGAGCCATTTTCCTACCCCTGTGAATTGACACTATCACTTTCTTCTTGCATTCTTTTATTAGTTCCCCTACCTCTGTTTGTAAAACATAATCTTGTTTTCATTGTCAGCAGTCTTCTTGCCTCTTCCCCACATGGCTTGTCATCTCTTGTTCATCTCTAAATGTCAGTTTCTGTCTTTGATGGGCTGATAATGCCAGCTCCCTTCTTCTTGTCATTACATCTTCAAATCATCACCTTTCTCATGCTTACCCTCATGTTTGGAAGGAACTTTCTAAACCAGCAACAAAGCAACTTTCAAGTCATTTTAGAGTTCTCTCTTTCTTGTGATGCCTTACAGAAACCTTGACAAGTTGATAGTGTGCCAGTGCTGTTCCTTTTCACGTAGGCTGATATTTCTTTAATTCCTTGCTGTATTGGAGCCTGTGATATTTTCTGTTTCAAACAAGGAGTGTCTTTTTAATTACCTATCCCAACAGGGTCCTGGGCAATGACCAGTGATCTGAGGGACACTGAAATGAATTTTCCTTCTTTCCACACACAGAGGAGGAACAGGCTTAAGCGTGTGCCACTCTGTCTTTCTCCAGCTCTACCTTTCCCCAAACCACACTGCAACTCTGTTCATCTCAGATTCATTGTGTTGATAATATAACCAAGATGAGGTCTAGAAATTAACAAGTTGAATGTTACCGACTGCTAAGCACTTTTCTGTCTAAATTATATCACATCATTTGGTGGTCAATGTAGTGTTTGTCATAGCTTCTCCTGAATCAGGACCTGCGTCAGGTAGAAGAGATAAGTGGGGTTTGCACAGCAGCTGAAGAGCAGGCTCTGTAGTGTAACTGCTTACAGCAAATGTCCCCTGAGTGACTGGTTCCTGCACAGATGGATTCTGACAGATACTTGTCCTCCAAATGTGGAAGAACAGGACTTGAACACTGGGCCTATTACATGCAGGTGGAAAACTATGACTCTTTTCTGAAAAAGATTCTATAGTTTAGCTGAGCAGACACAAACTATACAGAGGATGATACACAAGCCAGATGATAGATGACATATACAGATAGATAGATAGATGACATGAGAAGGTTTATTTCAGGCCAAGAATCCCTTTTTGTTCATGGAGGAATATAATCAGAGTAAAAACCTTGCACTTTTTTTTTGGCTGGGTTCAGTCTCAATCCAAATGGGATCAAAGACTGAACATTGGTGGGAATCTTGCTCCGTTCATTGCAGAGGCTCTCAGTTTCATGCTGTACTCGTGGCATTCATCCTATTGCAGCCTGTAGATGCTTCAGTTCAGGGTGTTTGGTAAAGTTGCTACCACTAATTGACCCCAGAAGGTCTCAGGTCAAAAATGAATGTGCTGCACCTCCAAACAATACTGACTTTTAGAAGGAATGGGTTTCACATAAGATTTGAAAGAAGCAGAGAGTCTTTGAGTAGATTGTTTGAGTGAAGGAATTAGAGTCAACACCTCTGGAATAGATACAGAAATACAGCACATTAATTCTGACTGAAGTCAGTGGGGAAGGACCTCAATTTTGAAACTAAAGAAAAAATGCTATTAAAGCTGAATCATAAGTCCTCTTGATTATTTTCGAAAGTTAAGTAAGTCATTTCTTCTTTATCTGCAGACCAAAATAGCCATCCGGGTTTTATTGACCAGTGTTTGTTCTTCTGCCTGATGACATTTCTCGTGACTAATGTGTCTATTTCTTGAGAATACATATGCTTCATGATGCATTCCAATTAACCACTGCTTCTTGGCATGATAACGAGGGATTCTACTTATCTGTAACTGCATGACTTCTATCTGCATTTCAAACGGCAAGTAAACAGACATGTTCCCTATCCACTTCTCTCATCTAAATTTTTGAAGTAAAAAAAAAATTGAAATTCATTTTTAGATACCTAGTAAAGCTCAGCATATTTTGGAGAGCAAATTGAACTGAAAATATAAATAATGAGTAACCAAGTAACCAATAATGAGTAACCAAGAATCACTATGGATAAGATACAGAACACACAAGTATTTTTCAGTGTTATAAATACTTGACTTTACAGCTTTTATTTATTTGTGTTGGTAGAAATACCAGATTAATTTTTAAGAACTCTCCTTAATGCATTTGCTAGGTTTTTGTTTATTTTCAGTATAAATTGTCAGGCTAAAGTTGTTATTCAGGATTGGCAAAGTAGGCTTTTTAAACTCAATGGGAGTTTCACATTTTGACCCAGTTCTGCAGGGCTGTACAATTGCGCTTAACATGAAACCGTGCTGATCCTTTTGTCTTTAATGTGTCTATGCACATGCATGAAGTAAAGCTTGTGTACACTTGCCTGTTAGAACACTTAGGTAAGTTAGTTAGAACATTTTAGTTAGTTAGAAACTTGGAACATTTTTCAAGTTAGAAAGTTAGAACATTTTTCCTGTTTTAATTCATCTCAGTAGATGACCCTCGAACATTCATGCAGACTCAAATTTACTTTGCCATTTTTTATATATCTAGGTTAGACATAATCTGTTCATTTTTTTCTGGGTATGGCACAACGTAAGATGATTTTTTTTTTTACCAGTGTTGGGACTGCCAGTAAAAGCAGTGACTTCCAGTAGAAGTGCCTTTGGCACATATACCTATCGTCTTCTCATGGTGTAGTGGATGCAGATTCCTCCATCCATGTTATGGACACCTCCAATAGCTACGAGGTGATGGTGACTAGATAGCCGCATTATCAGAAGGGGAAAGATAAGAAGCAGGGATCTTGAAATGAAATAAACTCGCATAGATAAAGAGAGAAAATACAAATTCTCATTTCTTTTTGTTCTTCGTTGGAAAAGCAAAAATAAAGTCTGAGAAGCGTTTTGAGTTTCACCTCGTTAATTTATTTTCGTGCTCTGTTCTCTGTTTCCTCCCATGTCCTCCCTTTCTGTCTTGGTAATGTTATTTGCTTCTGGTCTTTGTAAAGTCCCTTCTTGACAGCTAATTTCCGCTTTGGCAGACAGTGTTTTAGCTGAACCTTGATATTGGGAATGTGGCTGGCTTATCTGAATAATATAATCTATGTCACAATAAAAAACAAGATAAATGTCACAAGGGGTATATTTTTAATAGGCAGGGATGTGACATCATTGTAGACAGTACAATGAAAAGTTCTGCTCCATGCATAATTGTAATAAAGAAAGGTTGACAGGATGTGAGAATTACTAAAGAATGAGGTGCTAAACAACACAAAGGATGCTATAAAGCTCTTTACATAAATTGGTTGGTGAAGTCTATTTTAATACTGCTCAGAGCTGGCCATTGGTGCCAGCTGTGAACATCATGGTGGACGACAGGTTGACCATGAGGCAGCAGTGTGCCCTCGTGGCCAAAAAGGCCAGTGGGATCCTGAGGTGCATTAAGAGGAGCGTCTCCAGCAGGTCGAGGGAGGGGATCCTGCCCCTCTACTCAGCCCTGGTGAGGCCACATCTGGAGCACTGTGTCCAGTTCTGGGCCCCCCAGTACAAGAGGGATGTGGAGCTGCTGGAGAGAGTCCAGCGCAGGGCTACGAGGATGATCAGGGGCCTGGAACATCTGCCCTGTGAGGAGAGGCTGAGGGAGCTGGGCCTGTTCAGCCTGGAGAAGAGAAGGCTGAGAGGGGATCTGATCAGTGTCTGTAAGTACCTCAAGGGAGGCAGTGAAGAGGATTAGACCGGCCTTTTTTCAGTGGTGCCCACCGAGAGAACTAGAAGTAATGACCACAAACTGAAACACCAAAAGTTCCGCAGGAGCTTAAGGAAAAGTTTCTTAATAGTGAGGGTGACAGAGCACTGGAATAGGTTGCCAAGAGAGGTTGTGGAGTCTCCTTCTCTGGAGATCTTCAAAACTTGCCTGGATGCAGCCCTGTGCCACCTGCTCTAAGTGACCCTGCGTGTGCAGGAGGTTGGGCTAGATGACCTCTAGAGGTCCC
Organism: Crypturellus undulatus; assembly: GCA_013389825.1. NCBI lineage: Eukaryota > Metazoa > Chordata > Aves > Tinamiformes > Tinamidae > Crypturellus > Crypturellus undulatus. The sequence goes on along the minus strand of VWPW01026668.1, from coordinate 166,600 downwards.
TTCCAATCTTAACGATACTATGATTCTATGATTGCATTGTAAAGAACAGATAGGAAAGCTCCAGGAGTATGATAGAGATGAATGAGGTGCATGATGAAGAGAAGTGAAACAGTCTGATATAAAAAGTGATTAAATTGTGATTTTTTTTTCATTTAGGAAAAAGGGAGTAGGAGGGAAACGGACAAAATGATGTAAAACCACAAGAAAGAGGTTGAATGCCTCTATTCTTCAACTCTCCTTTCCTCGGCATAAAAACAGGATATTTAACATACTTAAAAACTGACAAAATGTGAAACCATGGAAATATTACTGTTTTATACTGGAAAATGGCCATAGGAAGAAATCAAAGTTAAAAGCTTAAGCAAAAAAGGGACTGAATATTTACATGTACGTCAAAAATAGTCAGAATTATTACTGAGGAAAGAGATTTGAGATCCAATGCCTTGTGTCTCGAGCCTGCCACCGGCAGAGACCTGGATGGGTACAGATTTTGTCCCGTCTGCCTCTTAAACACGACTTATTTTTTCTCTTATTGCATCTCTGACTGGTCACTGTCAGAATCTGGGCTGGACTCATGGGTGTGTGATCTGACATGTTATTTCATGATAAAATTTTCATGGGATATAAACTGGTAAAATAGATTTGAAATGTATTTTTTAATTGTATTTGGTATGCTGCCAGATAGCCTTGATCTGAAGACAGACAGAAACAAAACACCAACTGTCTTTTAAAATTTTGAGGTGACTTCATACTCACAGATTCACAGAATGGTTGAGGTTGGAAGGGACCTCTAGAGATCATCTTGTCATTATTATTAGCATCTATCAAATGAGGAGAGACTAAATGAGCTGGGCCTGTTTATCTTGGAGAAGGCTGGGAGGAGATCTGATCTGTACAAATATCTGAGGGGTGACTGATTGTAGGGGCCAAACTCTTCTTGGTGGTGGCCAGTGGCGGAACAAGGGGTAATGGGTGCAAGTTGAAACCCAGGCAGTTCCACCTCCATGTGAGGAAGAACTTCTTTGCTGTGAGGGTGCCCGAGCCCTGGCACAGGCTGCCCAGAGAGGCTGTGGAGTCTCCTTCTCTGGAGATCTTCCAGACCCGCCTGGATGCCACCCTGTGCCCCGTGCTCTGGGTGTCCCTGCTGGAGCAGGGGGTTGGACTAGATGATCTCTAGAGGTCCCTTCCAACCTCAGCCAGTCTGGGATTCTGTGATTAGTTATCCAAGACATTAAACTCAGAAAAAAAATATAAAATAATCAAATAATTTATCTATCTGACCTATACTATTTCTCATTGAGTTGTGGAATATGAAGACAAGAACTCAGTCAAGAACCCCTGAACTTCAGTTGTAGCACTGTGTTCTTTTATGCTTCTTGTTTCAGACAAATTGCTTAGGCTCTGGACCAGTCTCACCACATTTAACATGGTTTGTACATCTGAGGTCCAGAATTAAAGATAAAGCTTTGTAATTTAGGCATGGGAGATGGAAATCTAAATTTAATTCCACAGTTTTTCTTTAAGCATCTCTTAAAAAGTTTTGATAACTTCTTCATTTTTTTTTTCCAAAAAACATTAGATTTTGGATGATCTGGATTCTGGGTAAAAGCCAATCAGTTAGTTAAACTCAGAACAATCAAACTGAGAACCAATATTTATCATTACCACAAGAGATATGCCAGGCCCAAGCTTTAATACTTGTGCTCTTTTATATATTTATATGTATATGCATAGTTTTCATTTTTGTATTTTCTAACAATAATGTGATTTCTATATAGTGAGAATAATCATTCCAAATTAGTATATAAACATTATAAGCATACATAGACAGACAAACATTTTAATATCTACATAAATCTAGATTCCGGAGTTATCATCATGGAGTATTTTGCCAGACTGTTTTTGCTTTTCTCTCCACAAGTTTCACATCAATCTACTATTGCTAAATAAAACACTGCCTACAACATGAAGTTCTTTCAAGATTTTTCTGAGTGTTTTCAATATAAGTTGTCAATATTTGGCATTACCTGTTGCAAAGGCTCAAGACAGGGGATAGTTTTCTTGAACATATGTATATGCGTACACCAGGCTCAGGTGTATATTCTGCTTGTCCACATTATTTTTGCCTGAGTGACACAGGGATATTTCTAGGAATATTTATGACAGGACAATTCAGTTCTGTCATCCTTATTTTATATTCTGTTGACAGCTTTCCAATGCCATTAAAGACATTGTAGAATTGATTTTCTCCCTCCGTAGGCTTCTGTCCTACAGTATGCGCTCTCCTAATGAGCCCGAGTGTTTGCCATATTTTCAGTCCTTGAATCAATACCCTCCCTGAAACAATTATAGACCTTCCTTTTTCAAGATTTTTCTTCCTCCCTATGTCGAATGTCTATAAGCTTGGAACTCGAATTTTCTCTGCACAGCTTTATTTGCATTTTTACTTGTCTGTATTAATTGCTAGGATTTTTGCTTTTCAAATGGTCTCCTGTAATTCAGATATCACATTAATCTACCTGACCCTGTTCAACTAATTGGTGATAGCACACTGCAGGTGTTGTATGTAAATAGCCCTCGGAAAAGTCCGTGATAGCAATTTGCTGCTTTTTAGTATGTTCTGGCTTGTGTTTCTTGCAAATATGGAAGGTCATTTCAAAGAGGAGTGATCTTCTTCAGGGCTGTGTTTTTGTATGTTCTGCATACAGTCCTCCACGCCAGTTTTGCAAATTCACTCTATTTGCAAACTGCAGATTCCTCCCAAGAGGTTTTGTAATCCAGTCGTCTTCCTTGCTAAGCCTGCACTCTGCTCTGCTTGGTGTTATGAAATCTTGGAAATGTCTTTTTCTTCAGAGTTTGGGTAAGGAATTCCTCACATTCTTTTTTTCCTCAGATTTGGGGTTTATATTCCCAGTACAATCTGATCTCCAAAATTAGATATTCCACAAACCCTCCAAAATTGCACATTTGACTCAACAGTATCAAATCTGTTATAAATTATTCAAATATTTCCTCTTTCCTTTGAGTTCTCTCATGAAATGTATCTCTCCCAATAGTTTCTTTTTTTTTCCCCTAGGATTTCAGTATTCTTCATTTTTGTGTTGCGCATTCTGGTAAATGATTTTCTCTGCCTCAGTCACAAGCTAATGAACAAACCTAGTACATCTGATACTGAAGTATCAGAAGAAAATCTGTCTAAAAATCTGTGTGTGCTTATCTCTGCTTGCCAAAATCTCGCTCTAACTTCTCTGCTTCCTGCTGCATTTCTGGAAAGCTCCAGTTGTGCCTGGGTTTTTAGTGCTCCTTTCCCATAGATGTCATCCCTTTTCTTGGATATAGTCTTCAGTTTATGTAGCTGTGCTTCCAGTATGAGACTATGCAGTAAGTGGGGGGGTATAAATTAAAAAAAAATCTGAGCTAGGCACATAAGTAATTAATATCGTGTAAGGAAAACAAGAAATTTAATACTAGAGAAGATATAATCTTTTCTTCTGAAAGAAGAAGAAAAAAATATTTTCCTATGGTTTTGGGCCATACATTAATCAGCCTGTATCAGAGTGCTGAGGAATGGCATTTCAAAGACTGAGCAACTGTCCAGTTATCATTACAAAAGTATATCGCAGGAAAAAGGCTATATACTCATGTTTTAATTGAAGTTTTACACACCAGGAATGATAATCTTTTATTTTCCTAGCAAAAAAAAATCCAGTAGAGGGCAACAGTAGAGAGTAGAGTTACTGGGAATTTCTGTGAAGACAAGTTTTTCCAGTGCAAAATGCTGATCAGATGATAGGATCCAGGTGATCCAGCTGCTGGTAGGGGACCTGGCCTTGCTTCTTTCCAGCTCAAGCAGACGTCTCTCCACGCCATCACCCTTTGCCTTCTCTTCCACTCACTCAGCAGAGAATGAGGTAGCACTGGCTGCCTGGAGGGTTCCTGGTGTCCCCCTGCCATCCGCTATCTGGCTCCTACCATCCTGCCAAAGAGGCCACAGGGACTGCAGGACATTGCGTACGTCACCTGCAGGGCAGCAAGACAACAAGAAATTCTGTTTTAATCTCATATGTTTTGATTTTCTACTATTCCCAACATTATTCTGTAAGACAGATTGTTTTGGTGCCGTTTGTGGTGAGAAAAAACTATTACATGTGATGATGGATTTCCCTTTTCCAGACAGTTAAATCTATGATTGGCTCTTTGAGGATATATTTGTGGTCGGTCTTTAGGAAAATATTTTGGAAACATCTGTAAAACCCTATTTCAAATGTTTGTTATTTGACTCACCAAAGATGATGAATACAGTCTCCAAATTAAATTGAAAAAAAAAACCAAAAGCCAAAATACTCTCCAACAGCTTAAGACTGTTGACTGGCAGATAAGTTTGCAGAGAGAGGAAAGATTTTTGCCTCCGTTAGATCCCCCAAAGATTAGTGTGATTTTGGGGAGAATGAGAGCTATTTTGCAGGTATTTTGTAATAAATTTATACCATGTGCGATTGAACCATCTCACTGAATATTTCCATTGCAGGGCAGAGTGCAGGCTGAGTTATGGACAGCCACTGACAAAGCATTCTGAGCAAGTTGCTAAGGAAAAATCTCTTTTTAAACATGAACTGACTCCATTTCGCAGGGCATAGGTTCTAATAAATGAAGAGTGTATGTGAAAGATCATGAACTGTTAATAATACCTTCTACATAAACTTTACTATTGTTCAGCTGAGTATATTTCCAGTGCTGTCAGTTTATATTTAACAGCAAGTTTTGACATCTTGTATTATAGACAGCATTATTCTAGAAGAAGCTGATTCATAATGAACATGATCTGAAACATTAAGTGCACATTAACACCAGGATTTGGGGGAATTTTGAATCAAGTCTTAAAAAATGATGACGGAAGAGAATGAAGTAGTTTCTTTTTAATAAACCCTTTTCCCCAAACCATTACAGCTCACTAAGGGCCAAGTTCTTTGCCACTTTTACACAAAATCATGCATAAAATATATGCAGATTGTTAGTACAATCACAAAGGAGAGAGTAGTGACCACTCATCCACTCAGTCAATTCTCTGAGTTTTTTGCAATGCTTGGTTTAATTTTATCTTAGCTCTTTTTGAAAGGTTCTTAGTTTTATGTGGCTGCTGCTGTAACACTGACAGTTGAATCTCAGTTTGGAATAACGAAATCCAGTTTTAATTAAAAAATTGTCATTCTTGTGATCGGTTACAATCTTTTCATGTCCCATTTCCTTCGATCCAGTGTGCATGCTTATTTTTCTTCACTGCAGCTCCCTTGTAGATGAGTCCTTCTATGCTGCATGTATAGCACCAGAAAGGCTATTTACTTTTACTCTTAATCTAAGTAGAACAGCTTTGCAACCCTTTCATAAGTGGCAGGGTGAGCTGCATTGCTTCTGCATACAAATGCAGTTTGGTGTGTGTTCGTCTAAGGGTGTAAAATAAAGATTCTCTATAGCTTTACCCAGACACCGCTGTCTTCTCAGTATGGACCCCTAACATTATATGTGCCCACAGAGCAGAACAAGATTCTGATCAAAGGACAAGACAAGATTTACTTCTCTATTCTAATGAGTTTATGCGTCGCCAACCCTTTGCAGAAACACTGGGTATTGTTGGAAGGAGCTGCTATAATCCAACAACTTAAAATTTATCTCAGAAACCAAAGGTTAGTCTGCTTCAGTGAATAGAAAACATCTTGAGGATTTCGGCTTATAAATATGAGTTCAGGCTGATGATATTACTCACGTGCACATATAGCTGGTATAATTGAGCCCTATGATGATACTATGTATACCCTATCAAATGTTCACATGAAAATGCCTGTCATTCATGAAATTATTTATTATGTGTTTTTCCTGTGAATTATTTCACTCCAAAATACACTGTGGATGTCATGGGACTAGGTTATGCTATGATTCACTTCAAACAAAACCAAGAACGACTCCTGCCTCCTTTTATTATTCTTTATTTCTCTCTGTTGAGGCCCTCTAGGCCTTTCCTTTTAGTGGGGTAAATCCATCACTTCATCGATCATTCAGCAACCTGAATTCAGATGTGGCTGCCCCATGTTTTGCCAGACTCTTCTCCCACTCTCCATGATGCTTTCCCCTGTAATACTGCCCTCCCAAACCTTACAGGGGGTCTTTGTAAGCACAAGAGACTGCTCTTCTCCACCAACAGAATGAAATTCCAATAAAGATAAAAGCAGATCATTATAGAGCTCATTATAGAACTATCTTTCCAGGTAGGCTTTTCCGTTGATAATTCTCAGGGCTCTGATGTATTCGGGCAGACACAGCTGCTGTAGATCACACGGCTGCTGCCTCCAGGCATTTCTTTCCACCTCTTGTCCAGAGGTATCCACCTCTCATGGACCTTCAGGAGAGCAGAGCAGGATGGATCTCCACTGCCTGACCGCAGCAAGATGTAGCAGTGGTAGGTTGATGCAAAGCACTGATGACTTCCCTATTATTTTTTTAAGGCTGGAAGTGCAGTACTACAGTGATATTTCTTGGTCAGCTGCTTGATCTGGTGATGCTATGTTTGGGCGGAGGTGAACAAACCATTCTCCCCGGGTAGATCTTCCTGGGATTGCACTAGAAAAATGCTATTATTTTCTGCCACACTTGCCCCTTTACTTTTCTCTCATGACAGTCAAGACTGTGGAGAAGCCATTCAGGTTTTGCTGATTGAACAACCGAGCTTGTTCCATGACTTAATGACTGGAATTATGTGGCTCCACATTTGGCTCACCATCCTCAGCCTTCCCCTGCAACTTTTTTTTTGAGAACCAAACCAAACTGCTCAGAATGATCGTCTAACAAAAGGCACCACTTTCTGCAGTGTCCGTTAGGTGGCCCCACGTGTTGGTGGCTCGTGTGCTCCTTAATTACATATTATCAATTAACAGTGGAGCACTCTGCGTGCCTTCGTTGAATGAAGCCCAAGATTTCCATATTGAACACAACACAGCAGTGCTTTTACTTTGTGTGAGAAGTTCTCATTAGTTGGAAGAACTTGCACACTTGCAGGCCACGATTTGTCAGCTGAACCTTAATTAATGCTGCATTGGTAAGTACAGAATCTATACAAAATGGTAATTCTGAGCCTATAACCACCTGGCAGGCTCATTTTCCCCACTGTGCAGCTTCTCTGTTTGCAATGCAGAATAGTGAGAGAAATTATAAGTAGATTAAATATACAGGCACGATGCCATCTTTCAGCTTCTTTGCAGCCAAAGCTGTTGTTAGATCCCTTGTTAGGGCCACAGAGTTTTTTCTTGTTGTCTCACATACACTGACCTGGGTATGTAAATATCTCTATGGCTTATTTGCTGCCTGAATCATCATGCCACAGTCTGACAGAGGTTAGCAGGGTGAAATCAGTCTCTCACAGCATCAAGGACAGGTTGCCCTACGGTTGGGTTGCAGTAGGAAAAAATCTCAGGCTCTTCTCCACCCTCCTGTGCATGCATAGCATGACCTGCAAGAGTGAGTTTTTCCTTCCTAGGTGATAGTGGTGCATTTACCATCCCAGGACATCAGCTTAGTGGTCCAGACCCACATTACTGCATCTCCCGAATCTGCTGGAATGGGCTGTTGATGTGTGAAGTCACTTGGGAACACATCAGTGGCTGCTGAACTTCATTGTATGTGGGACATGGACCCTCTTAGCAACAAAAAATATCTGTGTGTTTCTCCACCGGTTCCTGTGTGTATTTTTATTCCCTTTTCCCAATGCTCTCTCGACATTTCTGGGAAATGTTTGTCCCTGTCAGTATAAAAGGTCCAGCTCTGTTAACACCAACAGAGGAAAATAACAACAACAATAACAAAATAAAAAACCACCTCTTTTTGCTTTTAAAACTTGCAACCTGCATAGAGCAATTTTTGAAGCTGCTATCTAGAGAGATTCGGAAGTCCTCATTATGTTTGTCTGCATTCAGACGACTTTTCAATAATTTATTTCAGATAATTAGTATTTATTAATTCTCCTCTTACATCTAAGGTGTCATTTGAAATCATTCCTCTTAATTTTAAATAATGAAGTTCATTTCCTGACATGATTTTAAATAATAAATTGAATTGCACTTTCTGACATGATTTATCATTCTAAGAACTGTTAGAATATCATTATCGTGTTAGAACAATGCCTGGCTTTTCATTAAGGCAAGCATTCCAAAAGGAACATAATAAGACAGCTTAGCCTATCATGTTTGATATCATCAGAGCGTGAGAGCAATGCTAACAAACTGATCTTTGCAACCCCACCACGCGCTAAGTACTTATAGCACATTAAGTGAATTATCAAGGGCAATACAATGAGTTAGAGGCAGAGTAGCTGCTAAGACTGTTTTCCCAGCTGTTCTCAATGCTTAATTTGAAAGATTATCTTTTCTTCCATCTCTACACATTGTTACAGGCAAAAACTGATATCTGCGTGCTTTGTTTTTTTAGAGGTAAAAAGTAATTTTTGCATCAATATTTGCTTCATGCTACAGTACTGCAAAATAAACATATTGTATCCCAGTTCTTATGATGGTTAGTTATTCATTTCCATTCCATAACTTAGTGTTTTCATAGCAGAAAGGATTAGCAACAGACTTCTCTAGGTGCACTTACGCTGCTGTTATTGTCCTCAGAGCCCAGTTTGGAGTTGAGATCATTCATTGGAAATAGTTTTCCATGATTTTTTTAAGAATTATTCTTATCATAATCAATTGCATTCAGTCTTCTTTACTGAGCTGTTGATGCTTTTATAAAGTGAATTAACAAGGCAAGTTCTTTAAAAACGAATCTTGTCTAGCTGGGGAGTTCTTGAAACAGCTGTATTGCTGGGGACCTGTAACACCAAATGTGCTAAATCTTTATCAGCGAACGTTGAGAACAAACCAATACTTAAAGGATCAGTAATGCAAACACAACCCCCATGCCTTAGTCCAAGAACAATTTCTGACCACAAGGGAGGAAGTGCCACAAAATCTGTGGGGCCCATGAGGGTCTCAGATGGCCTTTTTGCATGAAGTGCACTCAGTCCAAGTCCAGCTCCAGCTCAGTTCGCCTGCAGTATGACCACTGTTTAAGCTCCCATCATCATGAATAGAGATCCTGTCAAAGCAGCTGGTGGAGCCTATGCTGCGACTGTGGTTCACCCTCTACGAAGGAATCTAATGTGTCATGATGAGGGTCTTGATTCAGCTACCTCAGCATAAGTGTCTTGGGTAGGGTCCACACATCACCCGCATCCCCAGATCTCTGGAAGTCCTGTGTCATATCTACCAGCCCTGCAGGGATCTGGATCTCCAATAGCAGCAGATGTTTAGGGCACTGCATCTGCCTATGGGAGCTACATTTCCTGAATCCCACCCTCAGATGCTGGAATATCAGGCAGCATTTAGAAAATGAGAAGAGAGAGTGAGTCCATGCCAGGGTGACAGTGTCCCTGGGAACATGGGATAAGTTCACGTCACTGCAAGTCACAAGTTGTTCTGCACTCTTGTGTCTTCTAATAAAGGACTTAGCACATATGAGTGCAGAATTATCTTCTCTGCTCCAGCTGTCAGCATCCATGATATCCAGGCCAGCCTTTGCGGCAGATATGACAAACTTACTTTATTTCCAGAAAACATCCCAATTCATAGCAAGAGTCGATAGGAATCCCTAAAGTTTTCAGCCTATATTTAACTTGCTGACTGTTTCAGTGTCAAGAGATTGACAATGTTGGCCTCGTTTGTCCCTTCCTAAGCCAGGCTGCTTTAGTATCTCTGTTGTTGGAGATGTCTTGGTGGGAGCTACTGCTGTGCTGTTCAGCTGCAAACTTTCTCTGTGAGCAGCCCAACATTTTAAGGACTTATTTTTCCCTTTGTTTTCAGTGGTAGGAATTGGGTGTGGGTGTGGGTCATTTCCTTCATTAGCATTTAAATAATACTTTTTAATTAGCATATCCCTTTCTGCTTCTCTGGGCTTTTCTGTCAAACTCTTTTAAAGATGATGCAGTAAAGTGCTATGAATGATTTATCTTGAAAAATTGCATTTTGTTGATAATCACAGTATTATACTCACAACATCAATCTTCTCATGATAAAGCCGAAGCTTGATATAATAAATGGTGAATTTGGAAACATTTTTTTGTAAAAGACTTCCTCCTGCTGTCCTGATGCCTACTGGGAATTTTAGGGGAGCACAAGGGGCCTTCTTCAAGAAACATACCACAGAATTTCTTCCCTGCAAGAGACAGGGAAAGAAAATTTGCAAAAGTATTTGATGAGTAAATGCATACATTTATGTTGAGTGAAAACCTAAATTACTGACATTAAAAAAATTGCGTCAATTTCATAAATCAATCAATTACATGAAAATGAAGATAACGAGAGCAGTAAAAAGATTCTAGATCTGTAAGTACTTGTGTAAGGTAGGTAAAATTTTCTTCTGCAAATGAAGACCAGCAAATTCAAATGAATTTACATGAAGTCTCTTAGCTGTTACTAAACCCATGAGAATATAAAGTGCAACAAATTCAAGCATGACCAATGAAGTCTACTGATGTTCATGGAAACCTGCAATACAAGGTTAGACCAATTAGTGCAGTGACTGTAAATGTGAAGTCTAGATAACAAAAGTCACAGAATAAAGTCACCCAGGGAAAGGGTTCATTTAAGTTATAATTTATTATATCAGAGTAGCAACCTTAAGGATTGTACTAGACATTGGGGCAAATGTGTTCAAGGGTCATAAGCCAGAGTTTATAAAAGTGCAACCCATAATTTAAACTTGTATAAAAGCATTCATTCAAAGTGTTTTACACACATTAATTAATTAAGCTGTATAACACCCCACTGTGCGCCTGTAGGTAAGTCAAAGTATCCGTATCTCAATTTTACACAAGGTTAAGCTGAAGTGCAGAGAGGTTGATTTGCCCGAGGTCACACAGCAAATCAGTGGAAAAACTGCAAATAGAATCCACAGCCTGGAGTTCTCATTTCCATGTTTTTACCACTTACATTACACTTCCCACCAGCAAAATGAAGGGGAAGAAAAAAGCAGCTGAAGTGGTGAGACTTGCAATATAGTTAACCCAGTTTCATACGTGTGTTCTTGCTTTTTCTGCAGCTTATGCACATATCAGAGGGTTAGACTGGTTTTAAATGATATGGATCATTATTCCATCTCCACCTATCTTTTACTGCTTTCTTTTAAATGCTAACATTGAAATACTGTCATCTTTAGAATTAAAAATAACTGAGTAGAAATGGGCAGCTCTGCATGGGACTGGACACCATTAACCTCCATCCCCTGCAGCTTGTCTGACACACTGTATTTTCCTAAGGCTTGGCCATGCACGGCTTTGGTACCTGAATAAAGTTAGATGCTCAGGAGAGAGTTAGATGCTTTGTTAGAGCAAGGTCTTGGGCTGTCCAGGTATGTATAGTCCCACTACAAGGAGGGTCTGAGGTGTTCACAGTGAAAAGCTAGAGACAAAAGAAATGATGATCCTACGTGAGACCTTGAAGTGGAGACGTTAAAGGGGAGAAAAAAGTTTTCTGGGTGAAAGAACAGAGAAAGTGTATCAAAATGCAAATATTTTTTACTGTTTTGTCTAAGCTTTATGTTAAGGAATATTAAGGAAAATGAGTTGGGTATGAAGATGCTCCTTTGTATGCAGAAGGCCAGTGAAGAATTATTATCTCATTATAAATTGCTACTGGGTTTTCTTAAAAATACTTGCACGCTGTTTTGGACTTTGGAAAAGGATGTGTGGTTTGGATTTCTTGCTCTCGGAAGCTCCTAATGAATCAGTCCTTGAAGAATAAGTCAGTTTACCATTTAATTGCTTTTTTTTCAGACATGACATATCAGTGTTAAGGGTACCTGAGATTCCTACACTATCCGATAGAAGACACAGGCAAAAAAGGGAAAAAAGGTGTGAGAGTAATGTGTGACATTTCATGCACCTGGAAGTGACATTAATCCATCCCGACATGCTACATGTTCAGCCTGTTCTCAGCATGGACAACATCAGTTACATACGTGTGTCTTCTATTTGCTCCGACCAAGCAAGTCACATCTTGTATAGGGAAGCAAGGCATTCTTGAAGGTCAAGAGGGAAGAGTGGTAAAAGGAAGCACTTGAAAAAATATAAACGCATCTAGAACTATAGGTCGTATACAGTAGCTGCTTCACAATCATGTATTTTGCATGATATGGAGCTTCAAGCTACTTTGGAGATAGGAGTATGTTAGCATCTGTGTTAAATAGTGGATGATGAAGAAGCTCCTGTGCTGAACTTGTTTTCATACTCAGCTCTAACAGCAGAGCTATAATTTTGCCGTATGACTGCAAGTGTCAGAAGATAAAATACGCGAGTACCGTTTGAAAGGTCAGATCCTTTCACCATATGAATGGTGAGTCAGGTGAATTAGACAATCTGCTCCCTTCTCCTCACCTCACATGGCAGGTGGGGCACTGTGTCAAGCAAGAAGGAGGGACGTTGCCCTGCCCTTGCAACACCGGCCTCATGTTTGAAGCTAATGTGAAAGGGCTTCCCACGTTCCTGCCAAGCTACTGGTGATTTATTCCTGCACTGGTGGTTTTCCTCTGTGATATGGAGAGGGAACCCCAGCACTGTGTTGCTGCATGTTCAAAAGCTGTCAACTCTTCATGCTCTTTATGTATATTCCTTCCTGCCCTTCTCCATTTCAGTTCATAAGATGGTGCTTTAGTTCTTTATAAAAACAAACTGCTTTCACTGAAGTAGCCTAGCAATTTAGGGACTACATAGGAGGGATTGCAACCGGTGAGTTGAACCTACAGCTATGATTAATCCTGCAACCCAAGAGGCCACCAGAAGTGGCACTGACCTAATTGCTCTGTTTCTAACTATCCCTTGGATTTCTGTGCTATTCCTAAGGGTATTTCCTCCAGAAAAACTGCTGGCACACTAGCCAGCGCTATTAACCTGAGCTTGCAACTTGCAGCTGCAGATCTGGTCAAATGCCATCAGCTCCAAACTGCCTTCTGCAAAGTGCCGGCCACTCGTTTGGCTCTGTGCATTGGGACAAAGCCAGTGATGGGGCAAGGTGGGCAACAAACTCTTTGAGTTCCTAAGAATTTCAGCAAGCAGGGTGCTGCATCACAAAGGTCTATGTTATTCTCTTTGAAAATAGTTTTCACAGTTTCAGACTGCCACATGCAGAGTAATATGCAGTATTTTCAGGTCTACTACAGTATTTCAGGTTTATAGGAAAAGAACCTGATATAGACCATCATTTTTCAAGGAAAACTTTGGCATTTTATGAGCGCTCTATTCTGAAGCACGTGCAACCTTTCTCTGGCCTCTTAGTGTTTCCTTAGCTGTCACTTTCGGAACACTTAATCATATTAACAGCACTTTCTGTTTTCATAGTTTTCAGGTGGAAAAATTCCTAGGGCGGGTTCAGTTATATGCCTGGTTGTCTCCAAAGCTTCAGGCAGCGGCAGTGGGTGCCGCGTAGCTGGCGGGTGCTCGTGATTCCTGCAGGCTCTGCGCTGATCTGCAGTCCCTCACGTAGCGTGTCTGAAATGAAACATCACTGCAGGATCTGGGGTTTGTTACTTGGCTTTGCTGCAACTTAAGCTTCAAACCCAAAATGAGCAGGACTGAGTGCAGTGTTTACCAATTTGCTGTGCCTATTTAACATTGCATTTCTATGCATGTATTGAACCTTTCCAGGCACTTTCANCGGGTTCAGTTATATGCCTGGTTGTCTCCAAAGCTTCAGGCAGCGGCAGTGGGTGCCGCGTAGCTGGCGGGTGCTCGTGATTCCTGCAGGCTCTGCGCTGATCTGCAGTCCCTCACGTAGCGTGTCTGAAATGAAACATCACTGCAGGATCTGGGGTTTGTTACTTGGCTTTGCTGCAACTTAAGCTTCAAACCCAAAATGAGCAGGACTGAGTGCGGTGTTTACCAATTTAATCTGCTGTGCCTATTTAACATTGCGCTTCTATGCATGTATTGAACCTTTCCAAGCACTTTCAGTTCTTGTTCTATAGAAAACGTAATTAGCAACCGTGGAGGTTAAGTAGAACATATTGTCAATGGCAAATGCACAAATACAGACTGAAAGTCTTATTTATGAGTTAGAAGATAGAATATATAGGCAGAACTGTAGCAATACAATCAATATCATCACCAAACAACCTTAAATACTCACTTTATTTTATGAGGTATTGTTTTCTAGCTTTTACTTGTTAACATAAACGTCATTCACATAGAAAGGACTGCAGTAATTATTTTGTCTTTTCTGTGTACAGCAATCTTTGTTAAATACTTTATTTATCCTTATGTGTTTTTGAGCAGAGATTCCTTGCCAAGCAGTTTGGGAGAGCTCTGATTATATTTTGGGTGTATTACAAAAATAATAATGATACTAATGTGCATCCAAAAGTGCAGAAGCTTTTTTTTATGTATCTAAATAACTATCACAAAGGTAAATAGCCTCTCAGTGATTTATTAGAGCATGTGGAATGTTTCAGAGCTCCTTTGTTAAATGATCTCTTATCGCTGAGATCCTATCCTGTAGAATAAGAGTTCCTGCCCAAAAGACTTATAGTTTAGATATGCAAAGAATCAAAGCTTCATTAGATAATTCTGTTTGGAAGGAACCTCAGAAGGTCAACTACTCCAACTGCAGGAGATTTTTCCAAACTTAAGAACCAAGGCAGGTTAATAATACAGATTGTATTTCTTACTATTCAGTTTGGTGCATGTTCCACTGGGGTGTGCTGCCTTTAATGGATTTAGAAGCATTTGTCATTTGTAGACATTTGACAGAAGACTCCAGCACTGTATCACTGCCTTCATGTGATACAAGGCCTTTTCTCTCCTTTAGTAGTAATGCTCGCTGTGGGATTGTCATCCACGTTTCTCATCCATGTTTTTCATTTCTTTCACCAGAAGCTTATGGTTTCTCTTGCACCAGAACCTTGCTACAAGGCACCTGAATTTCCTTTTGATTTGAGGTATCTTGATGTTACTTCTACCATTTGAAAAAAAGGTTAAGCCTAAAGGCTAAAGGCTTAACCTTTTTATTTATTTTTGGTTCTTACACCACTTTTATTAGTGCAGATCCAAGGCCAATAAAATATCCAGAACCCTGGGGGTGAGATACAGCTGAAGATGGAAAGACATTTTGGTTGCTGCTGCACCAGCAGAGGCTAATGGGGCAGGTTTGGGCTACCCAGGTCCATAAAGTTACGTATCAGCTTGATAACTGGGGGTCTGCCATCCCTCAGAGAGGCTTTGCATCATGGTTTTAGTGTAGCTGAAAATTCATTCGATTCCAAGTTAAGCTGTTTGCTTCCATTGCTCTATATTTTATCTGCTATGATGACTACTTAGCTCATTTTGGAAATATTTTGCTCAAAAAAGCCACAAGACATAGTAGTGTTCAATTAAGTGTGTTATCTATTTTTTCTTTGGAATATTTTCATTGCTGCTGGCAGGCTGGTTCAATCCCTGATCACTTCCCTGCTACTTGTGCATCACTTTTGCTTCTTGAACAACATCCTGCACTATCCTCCTTACTCCCACCTAATAATTCAAACCAGATGGCTGAAGCTGACCCAGCATAATCTGCTCCCCAGGAAATAAATGATGCCATTTAGATGTTTGCTGTAATGCTCTCTTAGTTGAAAAAAAAAAAAAAAAAAAACAACTTGCAGCAAGGGCCTGTGACAAGTGACTTTATTTTGATTTGTGGAATTCTGCCAGACAGTGGCCATTTGTGCTGGGTTACACAACACTGGAAGGTACATATCAGACTCTATCCTACATACAGACAAAAAGGCTGCCCCAAATTGCCTGGAAAGGAAACAGCTTGTGTTTGCATGTTGCCTTAGACCCTCATTCCACCTTGTCCCTGAATGCCCTGGAAAAACAGATGGGAGTTATACAGCAGAGCAAGGCCAGGCACTGGCACAGCACAGGAATAATGCATTCCAGAGCTGAGGACCTCTAGAAAAAGGGGATAAAGGAAAAAAAAATTCTTTTTATCCTACAGAATATTAGTCCCAGTTCCCTGACCTGGGTCTATAGAAGCAGACGTTTGGGTCTATAGAAGAGTGAATTTGCTTCTTGGGTGATGAGAGTCTACACTGTTAATGCAAAATTAATTGCAAAAATATACAGCTATCTTGAGAAAACAACAGGCGATACCTCCAAATACTGCAGATATTGGTGCCATTTCTAAATGGTCTCAAGATGTTGTCTACATGCAGTGAACAAGGGTGATAGCAAGATCTATGTCAAGAAGAAATGCTCTCCCACTGCTAAGGATGGAAGAAGGTGAGAGCTTTTGGAACAGTCGTTATCATGGTACATTCCCTTCCTGGAGGTCGAAACATACCTGGTGGGTAGATGTCTATAAATTTGGTAGACCTTGGGTTTCATGAGTATAATTGTTCACCCTGTTACAAGTGGCCATCTGGATAGTCACATCACCAGAGAACTAGCATTTGCTGACACACATAATACATCTTCAAGCCAAAGGATGCACAAGATTATCCTTTTAAGCTTAATTGTTTGTGGTCTATAAAATACAGATGGCATCAGGAAGAATCTTATCAGCTGGTTTGTTACCGGAATGCAGCCTTTCCTCCTCTCTGTGCTTTAGAAATGCAAGAGATGCATGGGATTTTTCTGTTTCTGTTGCAGCTTTTGCTAGACCTTCCTTTTTACTGAGTCCACACTGATTTTGACTCTTTGCAAGTCCCTCCCAACTGTGCAGCAGTCTTGTAGAATTGTACAGTAATGCTCAATCTAAGCCTTTCTACATATTGCACTGTATCACACTGGACAACTCATCTTACAATGTTCCTTCCTAATGCTTTGCATCACTTAGGTACGTACGAAGTGCAGGTACAGGTCAGTTTATTGGGTGGTCTCACCTGCTCTCTGCACGGCTATATATGTACTCTAATGGTTAACTGCCAAAATATGAATAAATGTGCATTTGGCTCCTACCAGTACTTCCCTGTGTATGTGAGGATCATGGACATGACACAGTTATATGCTTGATCCTTCATCCAGCCCTCAGGCTACCAGCTGGATTACTCAGACTCTCACAGCTCAGTACATCCGTCAGTACTGAAGAGAGAAACAAGGTGCATAAACAGGAGCAAAAACTAATCACCCCTTTCAGCTATCTTTAAAGAACAGTGAAATAAGGAGAAAACTTCTAGGAGTGACAGATTTGTGACTGATTTCTGCTGTATCAGGGATCTATTCCAGGTTTACTAGTACAGCCACATCTCCCCTTCCCTGCTTCTGCAGAGACTATTTTTTATTTAATGCAGTAATATTGTCCTGAATCCAATAGCAATTCTGAAGCCACTGTAGGTTGGTTATTGATCACAGAGGAGTTGACACACGTGGTGTCATCACTTGAGACCTCCACAGTCCAGCACTGTTGGTTTTGCCTGTCTTTGAGGCCTCGTGTAATTTTCTTAGCCAACATTATAGGGCTCTTAATGCTTGTGTTGCTTTGAAATGGAAGAAGATATAAAAGTGTATGTTATTATGATTCTTGTCCTTTAATCTTTCCTCAAAAGTTAGTCCTCTCAGACCTTTAATCATCAGTCTTTGTCTGAATTCCCTTCAATTTACTTCTATCTTTCTGGTGCTGAAGTGCTTAGAGATGAATGAAGAATTGTATTGCTTTATCTTAGTTTTCCTCATTAGAATGCTAGTGAAAGCTCATGGTCACAGAAGACAAAGTAGTTTAGGCTATTGTAAATTTTTCCCTTTCATATTATTTAACCCCTTTGCAATGAGAGTTGTAACATTTTCCTGTAATGAATGATACCAAAAAAATAGAACAAAACCTGTACTGAATTAATGGTTCTAGGGTTGCAGAATCAATCATCCAAAAGTCAGGAAATGACACAGTTTAGACAGCCTATTCAACTTTGTCTGATCATGCATTACTTTTTCTGTATAACTCCTGCCTGAAAGAGGGTCCGTCTTCTGTGCAAGACCTTGTGTCTTCGCCTATTCTTATTTTTCTGAATAATTTTGATTTAAGTTTTCTTTTTCTTTCCTCTTCTTTTTTTTTAGTGAGATGAAGAGTGAGCACAACTCAAATTTCAGCCTGAATGATTTTTTTTTTAAATGTGGCATTTTACACTGAGAAGTGAATGCAATTTTAGCAATATAAATTGCTACCTGGGATATCCATGAAGGTTGGTTATTGCTTGTCCTTGCCCAGGTGTGTAAAACTCGGTAAGGGATGGTCCTTGGAATTTGTCTGCAGAGTACAGTATTACTTCCAGGATGTTTTATTTGTCCACAGACATTTGTAAAGCAAACCTGATTTCTTTTTTACTATTCTCATGAAATGAAAATTTATTTTCCTGCTTCCTCAGTGTTGGAATTATCCAAAATAAAATCTGCCATGGTATCTTTAGGTTTGCTTCATATTAGAGTATGTATATTATGTATATATGTATATATGTATAATTGACAAAACATGTTTGGGCTAGACTAAGGGAACAGCAAGTGGAGTTTATTAAATAACGTAAGTCATGTCCTAACACACAAGTGAACAAATTTAGTCGGACTGAAAATCCAGTGAGATTCACAGACACTTTAAAGAAGCATAAATTCATTGCTTGACAAAATGTTTGGAGTGATACAGAGAGGAGAACAGTTCCTCTGGTACCAAAAATTGTGCTTACTAAGTTCATCAATAGTAATATTGCCACTTCTGAATGAAATCTGAACTTGTTTGCATGCAATGGAGGGAGTATAGCACCAAAAAATGCAATCTCAACCATGTAAGATGTTAGTCTTTTTGATGCATTATGTTCTTCCCTGGAGATATTGAGAACTCTGCAGGACATGATCGTGTACAATGATGTGCTCTAGGTGACCCTGCTTGTGGTGGAGGCTTGGACTAGATGATCTTCACAGGCTCCTTCCAACCTTCATTCTGTGATTCTCTGATTTCTATAAGCCCCCAATAGAAGACAGACTGTATTTAGATCATTTTATGGGGCAACTGTCATGTTCTCATCGCTACCTTTTTATGGTTTCAGCTCCAAACTCGATTTTATAACTACTTGATCCCATCACAGCCCTTGCGTCTCTTCTCCCATCCTCAATAGTGTTCAGCTGCTTTCTTCCTCCTAGCAATTGATTGTACCTGTAGCACAATGGAGATCACACGATAAAGCAGATTTTATTCAGAACAAATTATAGACTCTATTTTATGCTAACATTGACTGACTGCAAGCTACTGCTCTTCCATAGCAATTGCAATTTTGGCTTATGGAATAACAAAGCAACCAATTAAGTGAATCCTCTGTGCTTTCTGGGGTTGTGTAGCTACATAAGTATTGAAAAGCTCTTCTCTGTGCAACAGTGATCATTATTCTACTGAATTTCTACTGAAAGAAATGTAGGTCTTCTCAATAAAGACAAGGACTTTTGAAAAGAGATCGATTTTTTTTAGATTAATTTTATGCACATTCATACACATGCATGCATGGCTCACACTTTATTTTTAATGAACCCACTAGGGCAAAATAGTCTTTAAAGTCAGACTGAAAGCTCTGGTTTGTGCTTCCTTGACTGACTACTGTCAACCCAATTGATACTCCAATCACTGTAGCTATACCAGCTCCAGTGCCACAGGGCAATTTCTGCCAATTGGCAATTTATTTACGCCAAATATTTATCTAGAGGTAGTCACATAGCAGTCCAGTATGTTTTGTTTACAGCTACAATATTAAATTGACCTGCCATCAAACCATATATTACAGAAGTTTGCTGCTCTGTGAATATTCAAATCATTAAAATGATGGAAAAATTCCCCCCACACCTGCATTCTCATCACAACTACTATACAGCATTTTACTTTGAAAGTGACTCTTAGTTTTACTAGTAGAGATACCAGGTGGCTCTTAATATTATTAAATCTGAATTCCTGCAACTATTTCTATTTGTATTGTTCAGCAAGCTTCTTTTCAGAACTGTAAAATAGAACTTAACAGGTACGTTCAATGGATTGCTGTTATTAATGGTAAAATAAGCAGATCAAAATTCCTGATTTTTTCCCCATTAAAAATAATGTACATCATAAAAAAAATAGAAAAAAAGAGTCTGAAGGAAAGTTCAGTTTCAGGTGCTACTATAAAGGGAAGAGGGGCTCACAGTGATTTGCAGAGAGACCTGATGTGAGGAGGAGCACAGACCCAGCGACTGCCTCTGGGTGGTCTTTGAAAGAGGCAGAACCTCAGGGTACCTCTGTGCCCTCTGCTCTTTAGTTCTGCTCACCTATATGAAGTCCAGGTCAGCCTCTTATAGTAGGAGACAACATATAAAAGAAAATGGAAATGTACTTCCTAGGTACATAATAAATAACCTTATTTATTACAGCTAGAAACCATTCTGGTCCAGACATATGATATAACCCTGTAGGAAAAAATCTCTTGTTTCTGAAGTGCAGACGCAATCCCAATATTTTCCTACTTGTCAGACAAACTGTATGTTTAATGTGGCGAGGTTTTTCTCTTCAGGCTCATGAAGTTTTACCTGGGCACATATTCTTTCCTTTTAGACATGCTGGACTGTCCCAGGTCGTTAGGACTCCTATACCTCAGTATAGAGGTATAGACTCATGACAGCCTCTATCAAGAAGCAATTTTGTCTAGGTAACCCCGGGTTTCTTTTAACTCAATCTAATTTAAGGTAACATGCAAATTCTTCACAAAAAATTCCCTNAGGTAACCCCGGGTTTCTTTTAACTCAACCTAATTTAAGGTAACATGCAAAATCTTCACAAAACAGAAAATAAAGAACAAAATCACAAGTGTTTATGAAAGGCACTGTGAGCAAAATGAGCTTTCCCTTTCCCTTTCCCTTTCCCGTTCCCGTTCCCGTTCCCGTAAGACTGGAAAGGTTTCTCTCTCCATTTCTCTGCCTGACTTCACCTTTCCTGACTGCTACTTGTTGAGGGTTACTTCTCTGTGATCCTCTTTTGATGGTTACACGCACAGGTTTCTATGAAAGTGTTTTTAACGCTGAATCTTGTCTATCTGTAAGGTAGGAAATACATATGAATAACAATGTGATTAGCATCTAAATACAATAAAAAGATATGATTTATTACTGATTCTTGATTGAACCCAAGCATTGATTAATGACTTTTGAATGGCTACAGGTTTGAAGTGATTAGCAAAGTGATTAACACAAAATCTTTCTTCTAGTCCTCTCTTCCACTCCAATGTTTTCCTTATGACGCCTGAAGNGATTCTTGATTGAACCCAAGCATTGATTAATGACTTTTGAATGGCTACAGGTTTGAAGTGATTAGCTCACAAAATCTTTCTTCTAGTCCTTTCTTCCACTCCAATGTTTTCCTTATGGCGCCTGAAGCTGGGGCTGAGAGGGGCTCAAATGCTGGAGGAGACGTGTGATAAGCACCTTCTCTTAAGCTGTTTTATCTAGTTTACTGATCACAATTATTTGTATTACTTATTCCTATATAATGGTCTGTCCTACAGTTATTATTCAGGTGTGAGTGTAAGATGTTCTTTGAGTCTCTTCTCATACATATTCCTTTATTTCTTTGAAATGGTTCATAAGAAACTGTTTACATTATTTCTCAGGAATCTCACTGACATTTTAGAAAAAAAAAAGTGTATTAGTGCTTTCTGCCAGAAATGTAATATGTGTTTATCATTATCGCATATCTTCTGAAAATGTGTAAATATGTATCAGTCAAAGATAAATACAGGGGATGCTAAAGACAATATGTCAAGTAATGTCTTACAATTCTTCCTCTTTACAAACAGATATTCAAGAGTTTTATGAAGTGACACTGCTAAATTCCCAGAAAACCTATGAGCAAAAAATAGAAGAAGCAAATGAAGTTGCAGAGAAATGGGAGAAGACAACATCTCCTGCTACAGGCTATGAAAATCGTCAGGAAAAACAAGAGGTACTTTAACAGATAAAGAATTAAAATACACCTAAAGAGTCAGATGACTCAAGCCTGAAAAATGTCATGCCATGATTTATAAGATTGAAGGAATGGCCTTAATTAAGAAATTAGATTAGGATATGGAAGACATATAGTGTTATCTCTCTGACCTTGATTATGTCTCTAAATTCTTCCTCCTTCCAATTGCCATCTGTCAAAGGGAGAATAAAAAATTTCTTTTTCCTTATCCTTCATATATTTTTACCTTATCTTGGGTGTCTGTGATGAGTCACGAAAGAGAATAAATGCCCTTCACTTGCTCATAAAAGTGGAGATTATTAGTACTTCTGTGATAGTATCTTATCTAAAAATTGTAATCAGATTTTTTACATGTGTGCGACTGACATTAGGCCAGAACTTTTATTTAGACCAAGCACTCAGAGCCATCAACACAAATAGTCTTTGTATGAGGAAGAGATAAGTAGGAAATGGTTACACACCATGACTTTTTATTCTGCAGCCAGTGGATGATCTGAAAACTTTCTTTGACCCCACAGTTTCCAGTTTACCTCTGTCTGCTTCCAGATTATTAACTATTAACTAAATGGGTAGTCTGAACTAACTGCAACCATATGATTGCATTTCCAAAAAACTAAGCAAATATTCTGTTTTTAAGTAGCAAGACAGAAATAGATTGGGCGTGGACTAGAAACTGCAAATCTCCAGATGAAAATGAAATATGAGCAAAATACATAAAAAATCAAGGTGACAGTATGAACGAATAAGAACTTTAAGATGTAAAAGTTGCTCCAAAGACCTTTCCATAGACAGGAAATTTTATTAATAAGCACTTTCCTCTTAAAAAAAATGTAAAAAAAACCCCATAAACTAATTGTAGTTCTACATAACATTTTGTATGTGACTCTTTCAAAAGATAACTCAAAGTTACAGACATTTAGAACAAACATCTCTGAAGACATGGAAAAGTTTATTGTAAAACTTAATTAGCAAAAGAGGCATTCAAAATTAGTGAGACCAAGAATTCAGATTTTGAACAAAATCATAACAAATGAGACTAAACGTTAATCCAGGGCATATCCCATGAATGATTTAAAAATGGAGTCCCGGGCTGAAGACACAGATAGCTAACCTTTCTTCTCTGTCCTTTTCTTGCACAAACCTAGATGTTTTATAAAGGTGAAAGTGCGTTCCAGTGTGTTATCTTTTGAAGCATCTGAAGAAGACAATGGATCACACACTCTTTTTTCTTTCCAGCCTCAACAAAGTATTTGACCCTCAACCTCATCTTTCTCAATGTCCTTGCCTCTAAGGGATATGCTGCTACTCCTATCCGAGGGAATATAACCTCAGAATTTCGCATTGCTATTAATAGAGATATAAGGCTAACTCCAATCTTTGCTGGTCTCGTGAAAATGACACTCTGATTCAGATCAAAAGAGCAGAAGTCTCTTGTTTAGAAATTGGAATAACCTGCTCAAGCCTGGGCGCTGACAGTAGAGTCCAGGGTGCCGTCATTTTCAGAGCCATCAGTGCAATGGGAGTACAGAGTTTTTAGTCCAGACCTAGGCATACTTCTAAGGGTCCTACTTCAGGCATACCAGACTAGAAGTGTAGGCTTTTGTTTTCTTCTTTTGACAGCACTACATACTATCGGCAGTTTAGAATCAGAACTGATTAGCACATGCTGAAAGTACCAGCTGCTGTACAGTTCTTATACAGTACGTTGCTTTCTATGAGATATTGCTCTAAGTAAACATAACTGAATAATCTAATCTATCACACAAGTTCTCATTCATGGCCAATCCCATATGTCGTGTGATGGAATTGTACTTTGTTTTTCTCTGGCCTCAATCACATGGCCCAAATGTGGAAAGAAAAAAAAAAAATAAAGCAAACTACTTTTTCTAATACAATGATATTTCTGTAATAAAAGTCCATGGATGATCATTTAGTCCAGAAGCTGCCCCTCTTTTGACATTTACTTCTGAATGAAATCTTCCTTAGCTGTCTCTATATATTTTTTTCTATATAAAGTGGTTCTCTTTATTAGTTTATCTTGAGATCTTAATGGTTTATTGAAAAATGAATGAAACCTTGAAAGCCCAGGTCAAGTACTCTATGACCACCAATGTCAATACCAATATGTTGTTATTGACATATTTGCTTTTCTAAAAGTGCAGTCTTTTGGGCAATAGAAAATTTTTTAGATTGTTGTTTGCAATGCTCCTTTTTTTTACAGGCTTCTAGATCTCCTTATCAGGCATTTCTGTTCACTGTAGCAGTTTGTAATAAACTTGTGCTAGATCTTGCAGCCTACTGGTCAGGATCTTCATCAATTAATAGAGAGGAAAGAGTCATAATCCATCTTATAACTTCCTATCATTCTCAGGGGGGTTTGTACCTCATCTCCCAAATTGAGGGACTGTAATTCTGTATGGCATTTGCAAAGGCAAGTGAAAAGTCAGGGGAATACATCAGCTCACCACATATATCACAGCCAGTTGTATCACTCTAATCATTAGTGTGAGTTATTGTGTGATTGCACATGGTATCCCATTTTGGCATGGCCTGGTATACGACTTCTTATCTATGTATTTAAAAACCACACTTGTGATTTTCACTCCACCATTAACAATTTTGCTGTTTATTAGCATGATAGATGGTGACGCAAAATGAAATATTCCTGACCATCATATTATTTTTGCATTTCACCTAGTACAGAGATTGAATATGTGTGGGAATGTATCTGGCAGAGCTGTAAATGCCATAGACAAAAATAATTTCAGTGGGTGGGTGTTAGTGAAAAAAGAAAAAATAAGGACATATACGGGCTTTTTGTGTGCATGTGTGAATTTGTCCCCTTTTTTATTCCCTCCAGTAAATTCTACTTGACAAAGTCAACTAAAATCGGTAGTTATTGTCAGAATCAATGAACCTATGTTTTGATGCAAATTCACTATTCACTAAAAAAAGCTCTACTGAGCTCTACTTGTGAATGCTCTTATTTGTTTTATATATTCACACAGCAGGCAGGGAATGTGACATATCCAGTAATAAATGAAAAACTCATATGTGCTAGTCATGTTGCAGGAAACCTGGAATATAGCTCTGAAGGAGATGTCCGTACTCCTGCTTTAAAGCAGCTCAGTTGTATTTGAAATCTTCCTGATGTATATTTGCTAATCTGGTCTTTAAAACCTCCCATGATGGAGAGTCCATAACTTCTCCAGGTAATTTATTCCCTCACTGCTAGAAAGTCTTCCCTAATGACAAACTGGGATATTCCTCACTGTAATTAGAACTCATTATTTCTTGTCTAACCCCCAGTGGAAATGGAGAACAGTTTATTTATCCCTGTTCCAAAGAGCACTTAGACATGTGTTTAACTTATCACATATAATGACGTGAGCTTCCAGTTTCCCTGACTTTCTTCCTCTAACTCTTTTCAAATGACCTTTGAGAACTGCTCTTCCTCAGTGCAATCACTGTTTGAGCTCATATGCCCAAGTAATAACAAATCCTGAGTTCTAATGAAAAATCTAGTCTTTGTGGAGAGAACAGTATCATTGGCTTAGACTCTTCTGAAAAGAAATGTGGTTAGAGGCTTGGATTACCAAACAAAAAGCCTTGCAGCACTAAGGAAGGTAATTCATCAAGAAAGTGCAAGACACTGTATCTGTCTCTCTATCCCTATATGTGCATATATAAAACCTATATATCACTAGGTATATTTATATGTATACATATGTATATATATATACAGAAACACGTGTCCTTTCTGTAAGTAAGGACCTCTCCTGCAATGTGTTCATAAAGGCACTGCTGAAAGAATTTTCCTTATGAAGAGATTATTTGGTTAGGGATTTTTCCAAGGATGTAGGAAATCCATATCCAGTTCCCTACTTGGCCTGATAGGAGCTGATAGTGCTTCTCTAACCTGCAAGAGTGCACTATACATTCTGCTAGCGGATATTCTTCCCCTCTTACTTGTTGGGGTGATTCCAGTTTCTATGAAATAATTAAATATTTATCGGGACAGAGTGCTGATATATGACTCCACAATCTAGTGGTTAGATTACCTGGGAAGAAGTCTTTCTTGGTCCTGTTCTGATGAGTGTTTATGTGCAGTACATTAAGCTGGCTTTGGTGTACCTAAGGGTGGAAAGTTCTGTTCTTAGCAAGTGCCCAAATATTAAGGTTGAAGAGTCCTGGGTGCAAAGCCCCACTCTCTATTTTTTCCCCAAGCCCCCTTCATCTCCTCATGGTCACCATTGTGTATCTTTGAATCTGGAAGTGAGGTCAACAGAAAGTCACTCCGAAATGTGCAGGACTCTACCATAGGAGCTATGAGTTTGTCCCTCTGAAACTCTGTTTATGGGAAGGCCAGAACCAGGAGGAGGATGCCTGGAAAGGGGACGGTTAGTGGTATGTGATAGGAAGTGTGTCCTGAGGACACTTAATCAAGCAGGTTTTGAGGTTGTATCAGGGACAATTAGTCTGTGGATCACAGGATCTCTGTGGATCATAGAATCACAGAATCACAGAGTGATTGAGTTTGGAAGAGAGATGTAGAGATCATCTAGTCCAAGCCCCCGATCAAGCAGGGACACCCAGAGCATGGGGCACAGGGTGGCATCCAGGCAGGTCTGGAAGATCTCCAGGGAAGGAGACTCCACAGCCTCTCTGGGCAGCCTGTGCCAGGGCTCTGGCACCCTCACAGCAAAGAAGTTCTCCCTCACATGGAGGTGGAACTGCCTGTGTTTCAACTTGTACCCATTACCCCTTGTCCTCTCACTGGCCACCACTGAGAAGAGTTTGACCCCATCCTTCCTACATTCTCCCCTCAGGTACTTTTACATATTGATCAGATTTCCTCTTAATCTTCTCTTCTCCAGGTTAAACAGGCCCAGCTCGCTTAGTCTTTCCTCATAAGATAGACGCTCCAGGCCCTTAATCATCTTTGTCACTCTCCGCTGGACCCTCTCTAGAAGCTCCATATCCCTCTTGTCCTGGGGAGCCCAGAACTGCCCCCAATACTCCAGGTGCGGCCTCACCAGAGCTGAGCAGAGGGGCAGGATCCCCTCCCTCCACCTGCTGGCAACGCTCCTCCTCATGCAGCCAGGAGCCCATTGGCCTTCTTGGCCACGGGGTCACATTGCTGCCTCGGGGATCCTGACACTGCTTAGGCTGTGGCTGGTATGATCCAGACAAGATCCTTTTTTGGATAGCTACCTTGAGAACATGTGTGGAAAGCTGACACTACAAGGATAACTTGCCTTCAGAGGTCTGAGGATCTCAGCACTTTTAAATGAGTGTTTTCAAGCTGCAGTAATAAAACACCTACCCTGGCTTAAACCAAGCAATTTTTATCTTGCCCATGTACCCTGTTGCCTAGTCTCCAACAGAGACCAAGAGCAGATGCCCGGAGAAAAGGACAAGTATGTATAATAGGCATTTTAGATGTTTTGCAAGTCTAATCATAAATTCTTTGGATGAGAAGCAGAGAAAGCATTCAGTGCTGGGAAACTCAGTATTACCTTATTTTATAAACATCCAGCAAAGCATTCAGCACAGCTCACATGCTGATTGGGGATGTGCCCAATCTGCTGATGGAAAATCATGAAGAAAGGATTTGTTTACAGGCTGGCTTCTGCCAAAGAGCTTCATTACTTTCTTGGACCAAGCAATGTAAAACCAGCATTCACAGCTTGAAGCGCTTTCTTGAAATTAGGGCTCCTAAATTGTCCCTGTTGGAGGAAAGAGACATTTTTCTTCTCACTCCTAGGAAATGAAAGATATGGAGTCAGGGTGGGTGGTTTAAATTCAGATTTTCTGATGCTCAGGGGAACTCTCCATCTCTTCTGTCAAAGTTTTGCAACTGTACAGCCAAGAGTAGCAGTTAACTAGAGTCAGAGAGCTGGTGTATGGGTCTGAACCTGGCTCTTGGGCTTAGCAAAAGGGTCACGTTCCTGGGAGGAAAGACTCTTCCCTCCCAGGGCTCTCTGCATTGCGCTAAAAAGTCACTAGATGAAGGATGCTTCACACTTAAATGTTGTGCGGATAAATACAATTAAAACTGAGATGCTTACAAAATACAATAAAGGAGAACATAAAAGTACCTAGACAGAGATATCCGTCTGGTAAAACAAAAATTGAATTGCTCTTTAGCTATGACTGTTGTAATACTGCTCGAAGCTACAGGCTTGTGCTCAGCTCCAGACACTCGTTAGAGACATAAATTTACCCTTGTTTTAACCTCTGTTTTCATTAGTTTGGTCTCCAGTGCGACTTATTTCTGGTCAGCAGTGTTTTCACCTTTATTCACATAGAAAAATGAGGTAAAGAAAAAGAATACTCTTCTGTCAGTCTTACATCTAAACCTTGTAGATGGAGACTTGCTTGTCCCTGTATCAAAGCATGTAAGACTGTAATGGGGAACCTAGTGCAGGTAACTCTAGCATATTGAGCTGCAATCATTTGTAATCACTGGGCTGTCCTGGTCATCACACAGGAATCTCACACACAGAAGCTACATTCAGCACAGTGGGATATCATCTTTGCTCTGAGATGATCCCCAAAGATTCCAGTTCTTGGAGTTCCTTTAATTCTTGTTGTTCCATGCATTTCTTATGTTTAAAGGCTCATTTTGCAAAAACAAGCAAATGAAGCTTACAGAATGAATTCTCCTATTTCTGTCTGCTTCAGAATGCCTGCTATCCTTGTACCAAGCTATTATAAATATTGGCATTACTTTTCTGTCCTTAGTTTAAGTGCCTGCTTGTTAAAAGTTCCTGCAGTAAACCTCTTACTTAAAAATTCTTTGGCCTTGGAGCAATTATAAAACCATTAATCTATTTCACTTTAACAGCTTGTCTAAACAACCTGAACCTGCAAACACTTCTATACGTACACATAAAAAATTTGTTGCTTATCTGGATTTTTCTTTGTTTTTGTTGTTTGTATCCAGGTACAGCTTTAATTTATAAGTCTCGTTTTGCTTTGAGCTGATCTGGTTCTGTTGAAGTGATTATACTTAATTTGCAAGAGTCATTAGGTATGAACAGCTCTAATATTTCAAAATATTCAGTTTCATCTGTCTGTTCTTTGACTAGGTTCAGCTCCTACATTTTTCAGATCAAATGCAGTTTGTGTCTGTGGGTTGACTTTGTATCAGAGCCAATTCACTTGTAATTCTATTTGGCACTGAGTTCTTTTCTGGGAAGGCAGCATATTTTGTAAGGGATATAGTCACCTTACAATGGGTGGCGTTTCTGATTTTGTTACAATTGTATCCCTTTTGCACCCAAGAGTATGTAGCAACCTTAGCTAAATATTGTTTTAAAGGATGTTGAAGTCTGGCTACATGGCATTTTCTTTACTTTTATTACTTTATTTTCCATACATGAATAAAAAGTATGCTTTACTTCCAGACATTATTTTATACATCTGCTTAGAAATAGCTTAAATTATTGTGTTATTAAAATTTTATTTATGACTAGCTTCAGCTAAATCTTACCCATACTGGGTACCCATGCTGGGTGTCTATTTATAAATTTGTTATTCGTTCTGTATCTTGTCAATCTTGCCAGCAGGTCTGTTAAATATCACTTTAGAGTTGCTTCTGAGTGTGTTTCAGTGTAGTCAGGCCAATATTATCATTTTAAAGCAAGAAGTTCCAGGTATGTAAAACAGTGTCATCCACTGGAGAGAAATGCTCCAGAATGCAGCATTCTCCATATTCCCAAATTTTGACAGAAGAAGAATTTTCTAGTAAGAGCATAAGGCTGAGAGCAGGGTGATATACATGTCATGTCACTCGAAACAGACATTCTCCATCCCCTTTCCCAAGTCTCATAGACATTCATCATTCTACTTCTGTCCTCTACTTGTCTTTCTGAGGTCTTTGAGGTGATCCCATTCAAAACCTTTTCATTTGTTGCTTCTCACTTCCATTTTATCATCACTACTTATGCTGGTGTGCATAAGAGTTTACAGGACTCACAGAATTATTATTGGGAGATTTTATTTAGTGCAATTTTAAAATTATTGTCTATTTACATTAGTGGGGTAGAGATCATGACTGGGATTTCTGTATTAGAAACACTAATCCAAATCAGCAGTTGTGAAAGAGTCACATCTGCCACAACATGTTTGCTTGATTTTATTTTTTTGATGATCAGTTTTATGATCTAGGATTTGTTTTTACGTCTGCAAAGGATTGGGAGCAGATCAGAACAGCTGTTAGGGAAACAATAATTTTCCCTAATGAAAATACACCTGAATATTAACAAGCATACAGAATTAGCCACACTTTTAATTAAGCAATGGATCTCCATTGTGATAGGCTTTATGATCAGATTGTTCAGTAAATTCCACTCCTGCATACCAAGGTCAAAAATAAGAGAGTAGTAGATTTAGCAGTAGAACATAGTATGAAAATACCACTGACAAAGGACTCTTGCAATTTAAACACAATATTCTTTTTCTTTTTTTTTTTTTTTCTAAATCATATTGTGTTTTAACAAGGCCTGTTGTCATAGCAGAGTAATCTGCTGGAAAAAAAAAAAAGAAAACAACAACAACAACAAAAAAAAAA
Organism: Crypturellus undulatus; assembly: GCA_013389825.1. Lineage (NCBI taxonomy): Eukaryota > Metazoa > Chordata > Aves > Tinamiformes > Tinamidae > Crypturellus > Crypturellus undulatus. The sequence continues at coordinate 136,009 of VWPW01026668.1, read as the reverse complement.
ACCAAAAAAAAACCCAAAGTAAAAAAAAAAAACACATATTTAAAAGTATTGGAATGACCCAACAGGCTTCTAACACAAGTTATTGATNCTAAAAAAAGAAATATGTTGAAAAAAAAAACCCCCCCCCCCCCCCCAAAACAAAAAACAAAAACCCACATACTTAAAAGCATTGGAATGACCCAACAGGCTTCTAACACAAGTTATTGATTCCTCCAACTTATGTGGGATTTAATTCATTGTTTCTAATAAGATTCTGAGAATGTGTGTTTTAACCATATGCAAAAACAAATGCATCAACTCTTAAGAAAATACTCTGTAAAAATATAAGAATTCTATAAGATTGTTATTTAGGAGTGAATTTGCCAAGTTTAACTTTAAAAATATTTCAGACCTATTTGTCTTACTTATAGATTTATTAACTCTGATCATCCACGAGGCTGAGCAACTAGAATTCACTGCCCTTCATGTGCAAAGGACAGGCACGGGTCTCCACAGAGAGGTTTAAGAGCCTATTGTGTACTGCAGTCTATCAATGTTTCTTTATTAAAATACTTCTTAAATAGTTCCAAAGAATAAAGCTATCACCTCAAGACTTGTGGATCATATAAAGATCACCTTGGGAGTGATTTCCTGGATAGGTCCACACATTTCTGCTCAGTTGGTGAAATATATATGTAACAGAAGATATTTTTCCAGCTTTGATTTTTTTTTCACAAACTGGGACAGGTACTTGCAGATTTTAACAAATAATACAGAATCCCAAAGGCAACAACCTGGAAAATTAAGAAAAATTGTCAACTTGAGAATCTCATTTTTCTCAACACTTTAGAACTAGGATACACTTACAAATGGCATGACTTGAACCTCAGGATTTTATGCATTTTCAGCTTGTGTATTTTATCCATTCAATTCTGTTTTACCTATCCCTTGTATCACTTATGTCTTTTAACAGGTTATAGTGCAATTCACCCAGTTTAGAGGACAAAGATGAGACCGACTGCTGCTTCTTTTCCATTTTACAATTTAGGTGGATCAGGAATAAAGCATTTGGCTAGTCTTTCATGTTCTGTTAAGGGGTAGATTTCACTCCTAACTGTTCTCCTTCTTGGTGAGAAGATCCCTTGCAAACAAATTTATTTCTCCTATGTAGTCTCAGTCTGTTTATCCACACAGTCTTCTGGATCACTTTATGGATTTATTCTACACCTTCATCCTACTCTTAACGTCTATCATGGTATGTCTCTACTCTACATGTCTTTTCTTATATTTCTCAAGCTATTGACTTCCAACCTCTGCTTCATCAGATCATCATTGTATTTTCATGAAGAACATTCCTGGTGTTGCTACGTCCAGTGCATAGGAGCTCTTCATAAAGACTATCTTACTTAGTATTTAAAAATCTCCTCTACCCCAAAAGAAAGGAGGTTGCAACCATGGCAACCATGGAAACCACAGTCATTCCTTATATGATTATTCTCCTGCTGCTGAACAATATTGTCTTGCTCATGTTTACCCAGCTTCTATTGCCTTGTAGTGAAATTGTAATTTTGGTGGAACAGAACGTCTACGTGCTAGTACAAAGGAGACCTTATCTGTGTCTGGGTCTCTGCAACCTCATCTATTTATATGCAAGTGTTACTGCTTATTCCCTCAAAACTGAGAATACAGGTTGTACAGATGAGTTCTGAAACTCATTTTTTTTTTTTTTAACATAAGAATTTCAGGTTAGCTGAAGCTCATGCTTTCATCAGCCTGCGTAGGCCTGCACAGTGCTGATGGGGGAAAAATGCTGTACCCACTAATGACTTTCTGTGCATGTGAATGATTTCTGCATGCCAGCCCCTGCTCGACTTATAAAATATGCTTCTTTCTGCTTTTCTATCAGGATGTCAGCCTTGTTAGTACACAATTATAACCCTGTAGGCATTGTTTGGTCCATTGTCACATCTACATAGAGTTTCTCTCGTGAAAGGACAAACCAAATAAATACAATAAAGTTTCCAAGGTTCTCAGTTCTGGGAAGCCTACCTGATTTTCTAATATGCTATGCCCTGTTACTGCAATTTTTTAGTAGTCCAGCACTTTCATGCAGTGCAAGTGTCTGCCTTAATGGCTTTCTGAGTAGACACAAGCAGCTGTAGCACCAAGGTTAAAAAAGAATGATTTAAGAGGGAAAAAAGATAATGGATCTGAAATCCACTGTCTTGGAAAAGGGCTGTTGAAACTGGTAGTCTGGTGGAAACAGTAATGATAACTACTAGGCTATTACTGTTTTAATGAAGTACTAAAGTAAAAATTATAGTAACATTTTGATCTCTGTCTTTTAGTATGTGCTAAATACAATTAGAATGACGGAAAGGCACAAAACTGAAAATGCAATTCTCTTGAATTGCTTTTAGGCAGTTCTTAAACCTCATCCCCCCACCCAAAATGAAAAATGTTAAAATATTTCCCTTTCAAAGTTTTTTTTTTTTAAATAGGGAATCTAAAGTTTTCATGTTGAAGGTGAGTTATTTTTAATTGTTAAACAAAACAAATTTAAATTATCTCGAATAAAGTATTTCAGAGTTTTCAGCCTGCAAAATAACAACATCTGTTTTATTTTCTGAGATAGCAAAATAATTTCTTGTTCATAACCTTGTGTCTTCCTAAGGAGTAGGAAGATTCTTGAAAGATATATGCCTCTACTTATGTAATCATAATTTTTTTTTGAGATATCCTGTATTTTTTGACATTAAATGCTCCCAGGGTACCCAAATGTATCTTTGCTAGGTCAGCAGCAAACCTATAAGCAATGTTTTCAGGATTCAAGATGCTGAGTACATGGTTGCCTGACACAGTCCATCTTCTGCACTTATTGGTATATTTTTTAATGCTGTTTCTTAATTCAGATCACTTTATTTCTTGGTTGGCTTCTTTGCTTTTGCTTTTTTGCCCGGAAAATATGCTTCGCTCACGCACAGCTTTACGCTTACGGTGGGCAATTCTGTTTTGAGAATTAGAATTGTCATATATTGACCTTCAATTGAAATTTGTGGAGATCTTTCTGGTACCCTGGACAGGAACCAAAAAGAAAATCTTTGTTTTGTTTCCCTGGTCTGTGGGGAGCCAACAGAGCATGAGGTAGCTGGTTGGGCCTCCTTGCCCATTCTGAGTAGTGGAGGAACCGCATTGCAGTGAACTACAAAAACTGAGAGACTTTGTGCCTGACTTAACCATATTTTATTGCGGTCCTGACATAGGATGGCAAAGGTTTGAATTGTCCTTGTGAATTGTGACCAGGTTGTTGGTCACAGATACATGGAGGAAGATTCCTAGTTAACCATGGTTAAGAAAACATGCAGGGGGTGGTGTTGCAAATTGTGGAATAACACCACTAATTGCAGATATTTTCTTAATAGTAGAAATGGCATTTTTCCTAATAAATTTGTAAATAGTATTCTATTGAGTGGCATTAGAATTCACCATGGCTTATATGGGGCAGCTGTCATGAACCAAATTGTTCTATTACTTTGCAGAAAAATAGCATCTTGCTGTAACTTCAGCTTTGGTTATAAACTAGTGAAATACAAAGCTGGCCTGGCAGTAGTAGTAGGATGTAAACAATAGGCAGAGCTGTATGTTGTACAACAGTGTTTTTTTTTTTTTTATGAAACTTCTGAATACAACCAGATTTGGAATTTGAAGTGCTGATTTTTAGATCCCTGCTAATGGGAGTTCAGCTCTAGTCAGTTTGTTCCTCCAGAAAGGCCTCAAACCATCTCCCTGCATGATCTCTGCTTTTTTACTTCTCTCTGCATAAAGTAGCAGACAGCTTTAGCGTAAGGTGTTGCAAAGGTAGAGAACTGTTTTAATGAGGCTGCATTTACTGCACGATCCAGTCTGCCATTCTGATTGCCTGAACCTTGGTGTCACTGTGCTGAATGAGGGACACTTTCCCAAATAAAGGGGTATTTTCTTTAGCTGGCAGATGTGATAGGTTTCTGTTCCCTATAGGAACCAAAGGGGGCATGTGGTGGTGTACATGACAGGAGCATTACATGGGCTGGGAGACCTCCTCCCCACGACCTGTCCATTGGCATTGCCTGGTGCTTCTGCTCCTTTTCTCATAATGCAGCTTCCAGGGATGTTTATTTACTGTCCTTTACACTCCCGTGCTTTTATAACCCCATGCTCACAGAAGTTGAAATCCCTGTATGGTCTATAATTTTGTAATAACCTTGATCAGTGGCTAGTGTTAAAGATATTTGGAGTCCTCCTGTGCAAGCACAGGTTTATGGCATCTCGCCATTAGGCAGTGAAAGATTCTTACCCAACCTTTAACTCATTGCAGCTACCACAAAGCAGCTGTCTGGCAGCTCCGAGGAACCCCAACCTTCCGGAAAGTATTTAGGGAATGTTTGTTTTCCCTTTCACTTTACATCGTCATCTGTTTATCAACATTTAGGGAGAATGATGACATATTCTGCAGTTTAATAACCTGAGTCATTCCACTTAACTTACTTACCTTTCGAGTCCTTTTCCTTTTATATATCTGAATACAAAGCAATTTGTAATGCTTCGTAGGAGGGATGCTGAATGAAGAGAAATGGCACTGTGTTTTGCCGAAGGTTTTGTTTAGCAGAGGTATTTTTGCCTGTCAGCAGAAGTGTATGTGATTGGGTAGCTCAAGAGCCGTGACTTGGCAGAGCAGCCTGCCACTTACATCTCCTCCCTGTGGCTCTGGCCTGAACAAATATTCTTTTATACTAAGGTTTAGAATGCTGCAAGCAAAACTATCTTGAGAAGTAAAAGTCATTACAATATTCTCCAGGGTTTTGATTTTTGTTTTTTTTTTCCCCTTGCCTTTAATACTGGCTTTATGTCCTTGCATTAGTGTAAAAATCCTTTGGTCTTCCTAAGTATCGCTTTATGGCACATCGGTCCTATTTTAAAAATTGGTCTGGTTTTATTACTGCTATTGAGTAGACTGACTTAAATTCTCCATTTCTGACAAAAGTAGGCACAGAATGAGTTTCATTTAATCTCATGTGAAATGGGGGTATTTTCCTGCTCTGTAATTTTCTGTGGAGGTGTTTGTAAATAGAAAGAGGTTCTATGGGCCAGTAGCGGAGATGGGACATGGAGATCTGGATTCTCTTATTGCATTTGACATAGACCTGCAGTGCATCTTGAGCAAATATTTTGCTCATGCAAATATTTTGCTGGGTCCTGTGTGTGGTAACACACATGCACACAACCTCTTGCTCTTCCTGAGCGCTAGGAGGAAGGCAGCCCTGCAAGAGCTGATGAAGGAGAGACTGTTACAGTTAAAGCAAACTGAAGTGCTGCCCCCAAAGGCCAAGGCAGATCACAGAAGGAGATGTGGGACTTGACACAAGAGCTAGGGCAATAGTTCTCTTCCATCAAAGCTCCTAAATGCCCTGTTATCTCCAAGCTGAGGTCACTCCATGCCAGTCATATGGGACAGTGGCTGCCAAGCAGTTTCTCATCTTGCACCATAATTGATATTAATTAACACGATCTCTCTCATTGTGGTTGTTACAGGCAACCAGCTAGAAGTGCAACCTCAGCGGTTAGGTAATGACAATTTAATTGAAATGGGTCCATTTGTGAGGGTGCAGAGCTGGGAAAGGTGAATGGGCAGCAGCAGGCTCTGTTATCCTAGAAGGCCTTGGTCATGCGATGCTTCTGGCTTGAAAGAAGGAGGAGTTTGGTTGTATGATATAAAAAAAATATTTGAACCAAATCCTTGGAGTCCCCAAGAGTTTAGAAATCAGTTGCTGGTTAAAAATGTAGCCTAGCTCACTACTTAACACACAGGTGTGTATCAGAGCACTTCAGTGATTTACTTACAGGTCTTTTACCTCTGCTGCCAGCTTTTCTGTCCCTGTTACCTAAAATCCAACTATAGATACGTCCCTTTCCAAAAAGCCTAGTGCTCATTTAATTTAATACTATTTTTCAGCAAAAAATGCACCTGTTGGGATGAGGTGGGGAGGGGCATTTATTATTTATCTCTCCCTTTATCTCTCCCCTGACTAATATCCTAAGGGGGACCAGCAGACTAGCAGGATCACTGCCTGGGCAGAATGGCTATGCGTATTCTTGAGACTTAGCGCAAAACCAGCCCTGCAACTTGTAGAGAAATACTCGTGCTGTGCTGTGGACATTTCTGCAGAGAAATGACAGCATGCATGTTTCCTGAAGAGCTAAAAAACAAAAGAATAATTAAAAAATATTGAATTATAGCAACAAAAGTAGTTGAGGGTTTTTTTTGGTTGTTAAAAAAAACCAGCACCGATGTAATAAAAAATGACACGAGAATAAATGTATCAAGTTGTTATGGCAACTGAAATGTGTAGGTTGGAATTTCTGTATCCAGAACTTTACTTCTATGTATGTAAAATAAACATTATCATTGCTAATTAAAATATGTAAATATTATTTAATTTAAAACCATTAGTCATGTTTTATCTCATAATTAATCACTTATTTTCTGTTTTCTGTTTCCTGGTATTTGTATTTGCTTCCAGCTGTGGTCTGCTTATATTTTCAGGGCAAGACTGTGATTTCAGTAAAATGGGCTAAAATGTGGAGAGACTCCACTGCAGCTAATGAATAAATGCATGCAGATGGGCACAACTGGAATCAAACCATGTGCCTTAACATGTTATTTGTGCAGCTGACCTTCCAGCTCGGAGGGGCTTTGGCAGATGTGATCGTTCCGTGCTTGAAGGGACCTCCCTGTAAGCTCCATTCCCTGTCTTTTCCCTCAAGCTTGATACAGTGCACATGGAGTTCATTCCAGAGCCCATTTCTGCATGCAGCCTGCCCTCTACAGCTGTAAATTTAGCTTCCAAGATGCTGTATAATAGCCAATTCTAAATGAGCATTCATTAATTATGTTCAGCCTTTTAATTTTTCTAGTCCTTTTCCTCCAGCCTCTAGGAGACATCAGTAATGGGTTCTGTTTTATTTGAAAGAAATAGATCTTTAATATCCCAAATTAGTCTTCATGTTTCATCTCATTTTTTATGCCGAGCAAAGTGCAGACTGATGCCTGAAAGGTACAGAATCAAAAGAGCGAGACGCCAGATCTGACTGAACTCCACAGAGCTGAGGGAAATACATTTATTTGTTTAAACTTTTCATCTCTTTCATCGTCATGTTAGGAGAGATCTGAATTTTCCTTACAAAGCCTCCTAATGCTGATGCTGAGAATGCTTTGGAAAGCAGTCTATCAAAATAAGAACTCAGCCATATATATATATGTATGTTAATTGACTCCATTTCTTGCATGGATTGCTACATGTCATGGAGCTAGAGTAAGAGAGGATCTTTGCCTCAGAAATACACCTGGCCTGTCCAATTTCATGCTTTGAATCTCATTCTCATGCTGCTGGACTGTGCATTACTCTTCCTTCATCTTTGCAGCAGGGCTTATCTTAGCAATGTTGTTTTCCCAATTTTTCCTTTCTGTCACATGCAGCAGGATAGCAGATCCTTTGATTTTCCACCTGTATTTGGTGTGCCAGATGCCAGCAAGGGAGGGACTGTACCTAGGCAATTACTCTTGTGTTTGTCTAAGATTTCTGAGATTTCTTCCTGTAATAGTGACAAGTGAGGCTTGTGTTTGCAAGGACTTTCATAGCTGAGCAATGTCATAAGCTCTCCCCTTGCATGAACCACCACACTTGGCATCCTCCATCCATGTATGACCTCAGGATGGTCGACTCCCTGGAGAAGGAGAAACATGAATAGTTTGGCTTTTAGTCCATCTTAAAATAAAGATCTGCAAGGTTGACAGATGGAGATGGAGCCCAGATCTGCAAAATGAAGCTCCTGAGTGCAAGGCTTGAGTCTGTGGAGCCAAAAGAACTCAGCCAGCTTCATATGAACTGCCTGTCCCCCGCCTGTCTGGGGAGGGAGAATTAAAACTCCAAGCGAGCCAGTCACTTCTCCCTTCCTGAATCTCCTGCCTGGAAAGTCACTTGTCTTGCTTTAGTCAGAGCACAGCTGAATATTTATGTGACATGAACAAACAGGGAGATGGGGATTGAGTGCATGCGGAGTGTTAGCCTACCCAAAGGGATTACCGTCCATCTTCCAGACAGCCGGACAAATCTGTGCTGGGGACAAGCAAATGAGAACTTCACTGGTGACACTCTGATAGCTGGAGAAACGCCAAGGGTAGGACTCACTTCCAGGAGGGCGGGGGCAGTAGTAAATCAGATCCTGACTTTTCTGAATCTTAAGCCTGCAGCCACACAATCGTTCTTGAGCTCTAGCGCTAAGTCGGTCATATCATTTCCCAAAAGGTTGAGTCCCTATTAGCTAAAGTGCAGTCATAAAAAGCCCAGCCATAAAAATGGAAATTATTGTGATATTTATGTTGACTCATTAATACAAGATGTTTTTATTAAAAAAAAAAAGCAACAAACACTTTTAGTGAGATTTGTACAACAGAATTTGTGCCCACATACATGTTTTCCTTGTCTCAGTTCACATTTATTGGTCATCTTGATTCACTTTATTGGCCATTTACTGGAGACTGCAGTGAAATTCTCACAAGGTTAGCTTAGAGACCTTGTAGCAATCTGCAGCATTACCCTGACTTAGGACGGTTGTAAGGGCTGAACTACTGCGCTGTGAATTGCAGCAAAATCTTCAAATAAAGAATCAGAGACTCTAACATGGAAATGGAAACAAAATCCTTTTTCATTACTAAAACGTTAGACTGGGGGTAAAGAACCATGCTTTTGTAAGGAGTTTCAAAAACAATTATGCATCTTTTTAAAAGGATTTTTTAGGCAAGAAGCCCACAGTATTAAGGCCTATTATATTATTTCTGGAATGAAATTTTGGCCCAGCAGAAATGAAATTCTGCCTGACTTCAGCAGGATCATATTTCTGATTTTAGTTTCTAGCATGGCCTGGTCTAGAGTTCTGTGTGTTTTCAGTTATCTATGATATGAGTAAAAGTTTATTCTTAGAAAAAAAAAATTGCAAATAAGATTTCTTCCTGTAATAGTGACAACAAGAGACATAGAAATAGGAATTAATAGCAGCATATGGAAAAAGGAAAGCACACTGTATAGTATCTAGGACTTTTTATCTGCATAGTGTTGTAGGAGAAACTCTTCAAGTCTCTCTATTTTCCACAAACTCTCCAACAGCTGCAACATTTTTGGGAGGGTTCAAGGTTGCTGGCAGCAAGACACCCAAGCTGAGATGCTCACAATCCTCCTGTGAGAGCTGATCAGCTCTACGTAGGTGCAGTGAAAATACGCTCTTGGATGGACAGGTCATGGACACGGAAGGCACTCTCGCTGTTGCTGGCATGTTGCAAAAGATGAGCTTGACTTGCATCCAGTTTTAGCTCACACAGGGCTTCGGTAGATCGCTAGTGGAGTTGGCTGGAACCTGGTGTAGAAGTGAGCTGTGTTGTTTGCTTCTATCGGTATCACACTGTGCATCACAGTTCATCTCAGGTTGCTTCCCTACTCTAGCATAGCTGCTAAATGAATTAATTTACATCAATGTACTGTGAAATGGATAATTCCGGCATATGTTATGTTGTATTTTACTTTCCCCCTGTAGCTTTTAAAATGTTCTAATGATTTGTAAAATGCCTACTTTCTAAAAAGTTAATTAAATAAGAGCAGTATCTCTCAGCACCATATATTCCTGTGAGCATTTGATTACCAGGATGATAGATTTCTTGACAGATATTGGCATTCACAAGTTAACAGAGCTCCCTTTCCTTTCCTTTCCTTCCTTTCCCTTCCCTTCCCCTCCCCTCCTGCCCTCTGCTCCTCTGTCCCCCCCTCCTCCCTTTCCCCCTCTTTTTTTTTTTTTAATACCTTTCCTCTTTTAAAAGAAATCCTCTGGGGCAAACTGGCATTTATCTACCATTCTTCATGGGTCTGGAGCAGGGCACCTTTTCTTGGCATGAGGCCCCAAGGAGGTCCTGGATCATTCTGTGATTTGAACTCTCTCAAAGCTCACAGCAGGGTGCTCCGCATGCTGCTTGAGCTGGGATCCTATGGCAGGTGCAGATTTATTTAGCCTAGTGGGATGCAACTCCCCTGCCCTCCCACCAGTGCTCTTGGTCACTTTGCAAAGCCGATCAGCCTTTTTCCAACCATAAAATAGTTTATGTGACCGAGGAAATATCCCTCCCGTACAGGTGCGCGTACAAATAAACTCAAGGTCCTGGCAGGAACATCCAAGAGCATGGAAGAGCAGAATACAGTTTGTGTGTGCATTTTTTTGTGGCATTTTATTAATCAAAGTGTATTAATCAAACATTCCTAGAGGTAAAGGTGGGAACTGTCTGAATAGTTGCAAGTACCTCACATCATTGTTATATGGGATATAGGGATATGTTATATAGGGATAAATTCTGGAGCCATATAAATAGACCGGAGAAGTCATCCACTGCTGCAGCGTTTGGCTGCCACAGGAAGACCTCCTAAAGGGAGCCTTGGAAACCTCGTGTGCCATAATTGCCTGCGAGGGCAGATGCTCCTTCTGGCTGGTTCCTGGCTCAAACATGAACCAGCACAGGCTGCCTGCTGAAAGGGGAACCAGTGACAAGTCTTTCATAATTCACAGCTATGTACTTTGGCAAAAAATACCAGCAAGAATTTTGTTGACAGTTGACTGTGACAATTGTGCATGTCCTAATAAGCTGCGGGAAAGATGTGTTATAAGCACAGAAAAGCAGTGGCTGAGCACTGTTAAAATTAGATAAAGTTAACAAGGTAGCTAATGTGATTACTATTTTATTAATAAACATTTAAATTATGCTGTAAGTTTGCACAATGAAAGAGACATTGCCCTGAAGATATTGCAGTCTAAATAGTCCGTGTTAATTATAATCTAAATAGATTAGCATTAATTATACATAAAACTGGAAGATTGCTTTTGGTGTGAGCTGTGATTCTCATGGTTGCTAGCCATGTGAACAAAGCTAACGAATGATGTTTTAATCTGCTTTTGTAACATTTGCTTGTTAAAATATCATCTCTTTTTGCTGACCAGCTGGAGGGGAATAAGATAATATTTATATTTTCTTTTGCAAAGATGAAGATAGCCTTATTCCAAATACCCAGCCTTTTAGATACAGACAATAGATAAGAAGTGTAGAGCTTTGTTAGTATTTCCAATTGAAATTTACAGTCATTATTTTTAGACTCTCCTAAAGCTGGGTAAAATCATGGTGCATGAGGTGTGCTCCTCTCAGGGTACCAGTGCTACCTGCGGAGTTTCGGAGTATTGAGGTGCTGCTGCTATTTTTTTTTCCTAAGCAGGCAACTTTTAGGTACACCGTGTACAAATGATTTTAGACAGCATAGATTTTTGGTTAGAAATAGCAGTAAGGTGAAAAGACTTACCCCGGGAGTGCTACGTTTTAACAAACATTTTGCAAGCCGCAGCAAATATCCTTTTTGCCTCCTGCATTGTGCTGTCTAGTTTATTTCAGAAACACAAAGCTAAATGACTATTGGTTTTCAGACGATTTGCTAATGTGTACTTTGTTCGAGTTTGGGAGCCATATATTGTTTTGCTAATGCATATTGAACCTTAATACACTGCAACAGAAAGATGTTCCAGATTTATTATTATTGCTCTTACTTGAGCTGTTTGCATCCTCCTAATGTCCTTGGTTTACTGCTCCTCACAATTAATCTGTGACCCATTTCCCTAAGGCAAACAATTGAAATATTTCATACCGTTTCATGAGACATTGTTTTATATTCTTTCAAAATACTGGAATCGACTAATGGTGACAAATTTGAGGAAGAATGGTAAAATATAAACAAACTGAAGTTGTACCTTATCCAATTTTGCAGCTGCACTCATTTGATAAATGCTGCTCTGTAGTCTGCAGTTTCTGCTGAAAACTGCCAAGTCCGTCTTTAAGGAACTGCAGAAGCTAAGCTCATTTTAGGATCAGGCAGAGTATGCTCTTGATGATTAGAGCAAATTGATACTATTTTGATTTGTGTAGCTTATACTGTGGCCTGTAAATAATAAAAATGGAAAATACTTACATGAGGTACTCAGAGAAAGCAAAGATGAAATGAAAATTTTTATGCATGCTCCCTCCCTTCTTGTAAAATCCATTTTCCCCCTTTCAAAAACACACTTAAGGAGCTGCTGGGATTTTTTGTGTGCTCTAAGGGAAAATACAATATTCAGCACTATGAGACCTGGGTCCAGTTCCTTGCTTTCCTATAAAAGTCTGGGCAGATTGGTCTGCTCTCCATTTTTCCCTTCCAGATTGCAATTAGGGGATACTGCAATAATCTTCTGTGGTAAGAAGCAAAACCCAGAAAGGAATATGTGGTTCTCCGTGGCTGCAGTCGTATTAGAAGAGCTGCATGTTTAGAGAGGACGTGCGTGGAGTCCAACGCACTCAACCCCGCATAGTGCTGAGTTGTCTGGGTCTGATTCAACGGAGCATTTAAACACATTCCTAACCGGAGCACATGACTAGTGCTATTGGTTCCAGGGAAGTCAAGCACGTGTCTAAGTAGTTTGCTGGATCGCGGCCAGCATTCAGTCCTGTACTGGACTGAGCCCTAAATAAACAAGCTAGTATCAGAGGAGAAAATATTTGCACATGTGGATATGATTTGGCTGTTTCTGTGGCATCGGTTTGCTGTTTTCTAAACTGTGCTGGCAATGATTGGTCTATTTAAGATGCTAACTATTTCTTGTCTGTTGCGTTAAAATTGACTGCGCTTACAATATATAGTCTGAAAAGGGATGGGCCTAGCGTGTCTGTGATGCTTGATGCTGATAGATACAAGGCACCGTACTCTGAATTCACTCTGCTTTCCTACCCGTGATCTTGCAGAGCATCCAGATTTTTTCAGAGATCTGAAATAGTGGCAGTTGTCATGTTTCATTCAAAGGCTAACTCTTCAAACACATTTTTGCAGGCCAGAGCGTTGTAGCAGAGAGATGTATTTTCTATCTGTTGCATCAACGCAAAATCTACAATAATAGATTTTCAGAAGTTCAGATTTTTTTTTTGAGTAAAAAGACAACTGTAACTTCTTACTATACCTTCTACTGAGGATATATTTTTGAAAAAAAAAATGTGTCTTGTATAATAGCTGTATGCAAACAATATAAGATATAATTCTGGGTAGACAAAGGAAAGCTAAAAAATAATGTCCACCATAAAGCATTTTAATTTAAAAGATTTTCAAATATAGCCACTACACAAGCACGAAACTTTCAGAAATACATCATTTAAAAGAATGTCATGAATTAAAAATGAGACAATAAACCACGTAATTCAGTTGATGCCATTAACAGAACTATTCCTGCAACTGCTCTAGATGAGAACTCATCGGCTGTTCTCTTCGGTAAGGCACTGATTTCCGTCCTTATTTTTATGATCTGATGCTGAGATCTGCAGAGCACCCTGAACTCCTTCTTAACTAGGGATTATGATAAATATGATCCTATAGATTTAGCTGATGAAGACTTTTACAGATTTCCATGAGAGTGGCTAAAAGACTAAACCCAGATTTTCTTCTATGACAGAACTCTGAGGTGAAAATCTTATATGTGCGTCACCTAATGTTTGTCAGAATTAAGAATATCCTTCTGTATGTCCATGATAATCTTTACATTTAGGAATAACAGCATTATAGTGCATGTACCAGCTAATTTATTGATTTTTCTCCTTAAGTCCGCAGCTTCCAATGGATCAGAAGGGTCTGGAGAATGTGGTGGACACAGTAAGGAGAACCAGGGTTTTGAAAATAATGCAGTAGATGTGAAGACAAAGGTATGGCCCACTGTTTTTTGATGGATAATACAATTTTTATTTAACATTTTTTTTTCTTTTTTTTTTCTGGAGGTCAATGTGTTAACAATTTTAACTTTGAGCTTCTACACTCATTTTTTGTTGCTTAATGACTGCATGTATATGAGCACTTTTGAATGAGGCTTACGGACAGAATTTATTGCTGTATATCACTGACTTAGACAGGATTTATGTTTTATTCCATTTGTAGAAATTTTAATATTGGTGACAGTTCTAGAGGACCGATGAATTTTATGCTGATCTCAAGATGTTTTTGCTTCAGAGTAGTTTCAAAATCCAAGGCATTAGTCAGCTAATTTTATTCAGGTGTTTTCAGCCTCTCAGTGCATGTTCTTTTTGGTGTGGAGTCATTATGGAGGAATAGGAATGCCAGAAAAGGAATGATTTGTGTATGGGCAGTTTAATGATACCTATTTTAAATGTATGCTGAATAATACATGAAGCAATATGACTTCGTGGCTGCAGTGAAGGGACTATGTTACAGCTCTCTTTATAACAGTCTTGCTCTTTGCAGTTAAGTTATATACATGGAAGTATTTCATAAGAACATCCCCATTATTTTCATAGGTTCACAGCTCGGCTGGAACAATTATCTTGGGCTTACATATTAATATGCAAATTTTCAGCCTTGAAATAATTGTGTATTTTTTGTTTTCTATGTTAGAAAAATTATTTTCTTAACTTTAACTTATTTTCTTAATATTATTTCTTTTAACATTAGCATGATGGAAATGCACAAACAGACATTAACTGAATTGGCGTGCTTATTTGATACCTTGTAGACTTCAACGAAATTTCTTTTTTTGTTGTTTTTAACTCCGAAAACTTGCAGATTATTACCTCTTTCCAAGCCCTTCCCATGGGCTGTGTGTGCATCCCTAGATTGGTGTCTCTGTTCTGTAGCTTTTCAGGATCTAAAGGGCTAATTGTCTGTTGCGTCTTTCTGATGTTCCTGTGTCACTCTGTTCACAGTTGATCAGGAAACTTTGATAGTGTGTAGGACCCTGGCACTACTTGAGAATTGAAGTGTGATTCACTGTGAGATCAGCAGAACTGGCTCCTTTGGTAAAAACCTGCTGTTTAGCATCCTCACTCTCTGAGTCTTTGAATGTCCTTGATCTCCTTTGTATGGAAAGGCAGATGAAAGCGTTCAGCAGCTCCGGGATGGGACCGATATGTTCTCTTCATAGTGTAAAACTGAAGTAGATGGCCCAGTTGCAAAGGGTGGTTAGTATCTGGCAAGTCTGAAGATCAAAGGTGTATTACAGGAACTCCTGCTCTCACTGAAATTGGCCTCCTGTATTTATGGATGAAATTATCGACACAGAGCAAGGAATTATCAAAGGCTTGATATACGACTGACACTGTTGTTCTGTGGTAGAAATTATGAGGTATGCGGGATCTCTGACCAATTTAACAGGATAATTTCCCTATTTAGAATCACAGTACTGTGAACTTTGAAACTGCGTGTTCCTCAACAATTCTATATGTTAATATTTTCCTGTAGTTGCACTTTCCAGCACAATGTGTACATAAAAGTACACCCCAAAAATTTGCAGCTTCATTGCCAAGCACTAAGAAATTCAGCACTTTTCTTCAGTTTTATTTTCTTCAGTTCCCAGTACTACTGGATAGCAGATAACTTTGTTTTAATTTCCTGAATTTACTGTTCTGTGTGTCAATTCCTTTGAAAAAGTCATTTTGTCTGATTTTTCAAGTGCCTGTGCTTGAGTGTCAGGAGCACTCTGCTATGACAGTGATACATAGCTGGTTTGGACTAGCTACATGTTTAAACATATGCATCAGAGCTTTGCAGTTGGTGATGATCAATTGGGTTTTAGATTTACTTCCCCAGGCAGAATGCTCACGAATTAAAATGAACTCTTCATTCACCGTGGATCTTGAGAGTTGAGAGCCACTTCAGAAAGTATTGCCCTTATGTACCATGTGTTTTTACTGCTGAGCATCCTCGCACACATAAAGCTAGCGCAGCATATTTAACTGAAGCACTTTTGTTTCATTCTGAAAAAGGGATTTGATGGAAACAAAAGAAAAGGTTTGTGGCTTTTTAGGGGAAATAATAGATACATGGACAGAAATTTCTGTCTGTTGGACAGAATTAAGCCTGCACAGCTTTCAAAGGGCTAGTTTATCGAAGGACTTTCAGATCCATAGGATTGCTTGAAGACCTTTGCACATCCTCTGCTCTGCACCCATGCACTCACATGTGTGCTTCCTTCAGCCCAACACACTCTGCTCCAGGCTCACCTCACCCTCTTCTCATAGGACTTTTACAGAATCCCAGACTGGTTGGGGTTTGAAGGTCCCTCTTGAGATCATCTAGTCCAACCCCCTGCTCCAGCAGGGACACCCAGAGCACGGGGCACAGGGTGGCATCCAGGCGGGTTTGGAAGATCTCCAGAGAAGGAGACTGCACAGCCTCTCTGGGCAGCCTGTGCCAGGGCTCTGGCACCCTCAGAGTAAACACACTCTCACAATCATTTTAGGTAGATAAATGTGGGAAAGGGATGATTAGAGATGTTGTGCACTCTTCATTCCTGGAGATTTTCAAGACAAGTCCAGAATACCCTAATCTGACCTCATTGCTGAGGCTGCTTTGAACAGCAGGTAGGACTAGAAGCTCCCTGAAGTCCTTGCCACCCTGAATTGTCCTGTGGTCTGATGATTATACTGATTCCTGGAGAGGAAGGGAGTTGGTCAGCCTAGTATCCTGAGCACCTTCTGAGGCAAAAGACTTCACGTACTACTAGATAGAGTTATGATACTGTATGGAAAAGAAAATTATCTTTTTCTTCTCATGGATAAAGCTGCTAGCTGGAGAAATTGCTCAGGGCTCTGGGCCAATATTGATTGTACTAAACAGCAATGAACTTTGTTTTGTATTGAAGTGAGTTGTTCTTGCTTTAGCTTCTGTTTGAGACTCTCGTGAACCTGAGTCTGGTTGCAGTGCTACTGCTGTCAGGACTGCTGCAGTCAGAACGGGCAGAATAGCTAATCTGTTGATCTTTAAATTAACGCCAGCACTCGTGGGCCACTGGTTCAATCTGGGAACTGCATTAAAATTCTCAGCAACTAAAGTATGCAGAACTTGACGCCTTCTGGTATTTGTATTAACTTCTCTTTGTGGCTGAGGCAGGATTTTTTCTAACATCTAATTTGTTCTTTAGTTCCTGACTCCATATCATATTAGGTCTTAGACTTCAATATATAAACCACAAAGATGTGCTAAATTAGTAGATTATTTTATTTTATTTTATTTTATTTTATTTTATTTTATTTTATTTTATTTTTTGCCTAGCACAAAACAATCCTAATAGAGAGACTGTCTCATGAGTTTCTCCCTTCTAGCTTATAATTACTGAGATAACTTTTTTTTCCCCAAAGGTGGCCTATAAACTAACCAGTTTTGATGCATGGTAGCCTAGCTGCAATTGGTTTCGAGTGGTATAAATGAGCTCTGACCATAGGAGACATAACTTCATAACTACATCAATTACCCTCTTGGAAGAGAAGTAATCAGGAAAGTATTTAAGATATTTGTGGTTTGTTTGGGTGCAGTATAGGACCTGAAAACAAGGAGGAGAAACTAACCTCATGTGAATGACTGGCAATTTGATACCGCCGACAAATACTCTACAGTACACAATTTAAAAACCATTAGGAAAAAATAAATCTTTCTCTACATTGGTAGAGTGGATGTGTTTGTTTATGTGTTCTCTGTGTAGGTGCTTAGAGCCCTGAATAGTCACTGGCTAAATTTGCAAAATGCTGACATTAATAAGGCTGTGTTAACAGTCTGGTGGATGTCTCCTTTCTTAAGTGTCTCATATAATGTCTATGATATTATTTTTCCCTTAATTTCTATTTTTTTTGAATTAGAGATAATAATGAAATTAGCTTTTCTCTTGTAAACAAACAATTTCTCTTTAGAGTTTTTTGTAGTATTATATCTTTGTTTCAAAAAAAATCTACAGAATTTTTGAAAAGTTGCATCATGAAAGATTAAAAAAATCATGAAATCATTTGTATTGTTTTTACGTTTTACGGAAACTCACTTTTACAAAAAGAAAAAATCATTTCAGCTGGACGTTACAAGCTCTGGTTCTAAATATAGCTGCCTAATTACATCCTTGGTTATACCAATGGAAGAACTACCTGGATACAGTAAACTAAGACTTTTAAGCACAGAAAGGAGCATTACATTGTTCAGCCTACACTGCTCTATTGCACATCACATTTAAAAGTAGATACCTTAGTAGGACTGGAGTAGAAATACCCAGTCACCTGGCTAAGAGGGTCTAACATGGTGGTCTGCAGATCCACATGGTATCACAGGGATCTCATGGGAAGTAGGTGCTGTTCTTCCTGTATAAAGGCACCTCCTGAGAGTCCAAGCTCATCCCAAAGGATGTTTTTGACCATCTAAATCAACTACACAAACAACTATAAATCATCTCTTTTCACCCCAGATGGCTGCTTCTTCATTTGTTTGCTCTTTGGGTCAAGTCTTTGTAGAGTGTATTGTTTCAATCGTGATCATATTTACAGATGACATCAATTTTGGAAGAGCAGAGGCAAAAAACAAGCAAACAAACAAACAAACAAAACCCCACAAATAATGATCAAAACAACCTGCAGAAAATAGACGAAGGAGCTATTGGTAATGAAGGGAGAAGCAGCTCCAAGAATTCAAAAATTTTATGTTTGTGAAGACAAAGTGAATGCAAAAACTGTCCATTTGGAGGAAGCAAATGGAGTAGCAGAAACTTTTGCATTTAAGTCTGAAGTTTTCATTGTCTTTTTACTCTTGCTCTCTAATAACTAACATTGTTATATCTGATATAGTGAAAAATGCTGTGCTGGGAGCTGTTTTGGATTAGGGATGGAGAGCTACAGAAAACGAGGGATTGTATCCTTGCCCATTGAGTCAGTCATCTACTACCACACTGCTGTAGTAGGCAGCAGTCATTGACAAATGTGATTCAGAAACTGTGACTAGGGTTCCTGACAGCCACAGAGAGCCTGTGGAAGGCTGGAGTTGTGGTCTCTGTCCCTCAAATCACAGAATATTCTGTTCTAGGCTAAAGAAGAGACAGGATAAAAAGTAGGTGGCTGTATTTCTGGGGGTTCAACGACATAATGACGTGCTAAGCTCGGGTTGTCCATGGGCAAATCCACCATTCTAAACGCCAACTGCAGCATTTTACACTAAGAGGTGATGGCAGAGAATTTAGTGCAGGATTTACACCCAAAACTACGCGACAAGAGGAGGCTTTGGGGTTCGCTTATAGAGTCTTGTTTTCCAAAACACACATAGAAGCCATGTTGCTCACATAAGCAACCTCAAAGAGTTCAAACCCGCTATTTTTCACATAAACTGTAAATTGGATCATGAATCCACTGTGACCA
The DNA here is from genome assembly GCA_013389825.1 of Crypturellus undulatus. Classification (NCBI taxonomy): domain Eukaryota; kingdom Metazoa; phylum Chordata; class Aves; order Tinamiformes; family Tinamidae; genus Crypturellus; species Crypturellus undulatus. The sequence goes on along the minus strand of VWPW01026668.1, from coordinate 116,724 downwards.
GCTCATAGGAATAGAGTTACTTGCAAATAAAAACATTTACAGATCATGCCCTTAGAGAGCTATTTGAGAATATACCCACATCTGCCAATTTTTAGTATGATATGAAATTTTACAACCAAGTCTCATTAAGTAATTATATGCATAGAAGAATTTCATGCCTTACTAGGCCAGCTTAAATCTACCAATTAGAAGAGAACAAAGGAAATAACTGTTGGAAGTTTTACATTTAGGTGTTAAAATCTCCCCTGATTATAGATTTGACTGAACTCCCTTCTACCCTATTATGCCCAGAACACAAACCTGGCTTTGGTTAGATCATCTTAATGAGTTAATTGGTTCCTTAGTGAACAATTAATAGGTGGTGACTTGAAGCAAGTTCCACGATTCATATAATCTGTAGTTTAATAAAATTGTTTGACCATTTGGCTACTGTAGGAAAGCACCACAGGGAGAAAAGATAAGTTCCTCTGCAGTGTGCATTTCTGATCAGGTTTGCTTTACACACATGGAGGTTGCTTGGAGTTAAAGCTTTGGACAAAATCATAAGTGCTCTGGAGAGTTTCTCTTTAAGATGTTATATCCTCCAAGACTTTAATAGCTGGGGGAGGGTTGGTTGCTCTCTGACCACATATCTGATTCACTATGGATTTTGTAACTTTGGTAGCAGTGACCTCATTTTGGCAAAATAATGTGTGTCATTTACTGAATCTCTTGCTGCTTTAGCAATCATGAGAATATTAGGGGTATAACCTGAGAAATTTATGGAAAAGAGATGCTTCTTAAATATCTTTTTATTTTCTTGAAACAGCTTATTTTATTGAAAACATATTTTAACTCTGAGTGAGAATGAGAGATCCTCAGCAAAGCACCCAGGGGGAATTGTGCTGTCCAGTATGTTGAAAAGGTGAATTGTAATGTATGGGTGTCTAGACGTTTCCTCTTGTTGCTGTCAACAGTCCAGTTGGCTGTATTTTTTTTTCCAGTGAATAGGAGCATTGATTTTCCTCTCTCTTTGGCCAGAGCTTTCATTTTACATATCTTTCTCCTTCTGTGTCTCTTTTTTCTCTCCCTCACTCTTTCTCTGCTCTCTCTTTTCCTATCTGTAAGAGAGGGACGAGTTTAAGAGCTGACAGTGAACTTTTTAACTTAGAATGATTCACGTAAGACACCTGAAAGGCAAGTTCTGCACCAGCATCACTGCAAGAAAGGTAGGGGCTTGGAGGGTTAAACTGTTTTCTTAAGAGCTTGAGAAACTCTTAGTAAAGGATACATAATAAAAAAAATTAGGTCTGTGGATCTGTCAAAGAGGCAGAAAAAAGTTTGGGACGGAGCTTAAGGAGTTTTTAAACTCTGCTATTTGGAGTGAGTTCTTTTAATTAAAACTTTAATATATTTATGATTGGTGGAAAAAAGATGCACCTCTCCACTTTTGAATAATATATGTAGTGTGTTTTCTCTATGGATTGTAAACTATAATTACATCATTGTTGTGCTTCACAGAGTCGCGTGCATGTATAAATTTGCAATTCCTCTTTTTCCCCTGACTGATACATTTTTTTATACTTTCTGAAAGTTCTCCTTATCCAGCTGTTATTTATATTCACTTCCTGAATCAGAGTCTGACCTAGTAATTCTGAGCGACTGTAGATGTGACGCATGAGCTATCTCACACACCTTAATGTTTCAATCATGCACTTCAAGTAATCTGCGCCTGCAGGAATCATGCCTCTTCATAAAAACCCTTACAACCAAAAGCAATTGTTTTGGCAGAGATGTGACAGTGCTCTGATAGATGGGCCCAATAGTTGTATATGTTGTGCATGCTCCGAGTTAGTAGAAAAGAGGAGGGAGAGGGAGAGAGAGGGGGGGGAGAAAAAAAAGACAGGGAAGCAGAGAGAGAGAGAGAGCAGAGAGGAGAGAGAGGAGAGAGAGAGAGAGGAGAGAGAGACTTGGCAAAGGAAATCTTATGGGTATACTGAAACAGCAGATCAGAATAGTGAAACCAGAGCCAGAGCTGAAATGTGATGCTTGTGCTCTTTTGTGCTTGTTGTGGTTCTCATCTTCCCATTTAGAGCGCTGCACACTATTCAACAGAATATTTTGATCACAGATTGAACAATGCAGCAATCAAGCCTGATAAGCCACCTGGAAGTTTTGCTTGAGACGATTTCTAGTGGGTTTTCCGATCCCTCTGAGCATCATGACTGCCTTTAGCACTGTGGAGGAGGACTCGAGTTTCTTATGAGGGCCCCACTTGGAAAAGCAGGCTGTGCAGATTCAAGCCTCCGGTTCTGTTCATGCTGTTCCAAAGCCTTTCCTCACCCTTGCTGATTTGTTTTTATGATTTACATATACTCCCGTGGAGATTTACAGAATGGATTGTCTGTGCATTGTCACGACCAAGGTAGGACTGGAAACGTTGCTGTTATGTGTACATATCTTTCTGCTGTTTTTCCGTTTCTGTAATTAAATAGATTGAGCATGTACTGTGTCAGGTTGCAAGATAAAGTGATAAATAAGCTCCGCTTCAATGAGCATTTTGTTCTCTTTTTTTTTCCTTTTTTTTTTTTCTGAACATCATTCAGTTTGCTATAGCACTTCCTAAATGATATGTAATTTACTTATTTTTACTAGCAAAAGCAAAAGGATTTCATGTTTTATCTTAGCCTATGCTTGTGTCTATTAATATCTCCAGCTACCGGAGCACTTTCAGAATACATGGTATACTGCACATATTTTTTCTCAGCAAATCATGCCAGTTTATTCTATAAGCTACAGAATACAAAAAATATGGGGGGCACTATATGACTCCTGGCATTTTAAATAGGCCAATCAGATGTAGTTGAGATAGTCATGATGGTCCTGATTGGAGGTGCAAGTTTCTGTGGCTTTGGGGGGCTTTTATTTTAGGGGGGCAGGGGAGGAAACACAGGCTGCTTTCCATCTCTAGACCTGAAAAATAAAAATGTTTTGGCCCCAATTCAGTGCTGGGTCTAACGGTGCTGTGTAAGGGTCCTTCTGAATCGTCCCTGCCAACTGTGCCTGCAAAAGGTTCATTATCCACCCGAATCCCGTCACGTTAAGGGCTCGGAGGTGACGCTCTGAGGTGAGGATAAGCCACAGGATTCCCGGGGATGTCCTCAAACTGAGCAAACCCCTTAAAACTAAGTGGTGATGGGGACTGATAATTGGGGAAGTCCCTGTGCGTTGCTACGGGAGAGGCGGATCGCCGCGTGTTCGCGCCGGGATTTGCACATGGTGTCGGGATTTGCAAGGAGCTGTTGCGGGGGTAAATCAGGATACTCAGGTTCAGCGCAGGGCTCCCCATTCCCATTTGGTGAATTTTAGTGTTCTTGGGGATTTTCACAGTGCTCCGGAGGGTGGGTCGGCATACCTGAGTGTGGTGCCAACGGTGATGCCAAAGAGCGATGGAGCCAAAGAAACGGTCCGGGATGGGGAGGAAGATGGAAAGCGGCCATGCAGCCCCACAGCCATCGGCAGGGGGATGGCAGAGCCAGCTGGGAGCTGTCATTGCCATCTCGCCAGCGGGGGAAGCGAGAGCGGAGGGGAACAGGAGGTGAAAGGAGGCCACAGACGGGAACGCCGGCTGTGGCCTTCTTCCCCAGCCTTGTTCCTTCCAGATCGTTCCGGATCTTGCCGCTGAGAAACATGGCACCAAGCAGTGGTGTCTCGCTCAGGTTCACACTAGGGGGCTGATTTGTCCCCCTCTGAGGTTTCCAGTTAATAGTAAATAAAAGTTGAAAATAGAACTAAAATGAACCCTGCCACTACTTGGTCTCCAGTGCTGTGGTGGGGACCTGCAAACACGAACGTCTTTTTAACCCCATTGAGGCAAGGATGCGAATAGTGACTGAATTTGGGTCAGAGGAATGAGCCTGCTTCCAAACTGGTTTAACTGGGAGAAGACCCCAGCCTTGCTTTTAACGCGGGAGGAATTGGTGATGAACGTGTCTACTGAACGTTCCTCTAGAGAAATAGGTGTGCAGGGTCTCCCTGCTATCCTGGTGCTGCTGCTTCCAGCTGCATCTGTCCACATTTCTCCTCCCAGCTCTGCTCTGTCCTCAATCTGCTGCTAAATGTCTGAACTGTCCTCAAAGTGTCTGACCTTGTGTGAACCTCAAGTGTCTGCAGTCCTTGCTGCCAGTTTTGAGGCTGCAGAGAGGCAGGATGGTGGGCTCCGGGGGAACCCACCATTTGGATGCATGTGAGGACACCACATGAGCGTATGTGGATGAATTGCATAACAGCAAAAAAAAATAGTTTCAGGACACTATCATGCTTCCACAAAGGGTGGAAGCTGTATAAATTACAGGGGATTTCCTCGTCTTGTTTGGGTGTCTTGTGGAAAGAGCTGCCCCAGTGCCTTTGTGATATATTGGTCCATAACTTGCTCTCACTTGATTCACTGCGTGTTGGAGTAACTCTATTTCCTTCAGACCTACAACATTTTTATCACAGCAGCTTACTAACAATTTTCACCAGTATAATGACAGCAGATTTTGAATACATTTGAGATTTATTTTAGAATTTACTTGTTCATCAGAACAACAATATTGTCATCTTTTGGCCTCAGATCTGATAATTATCTTTACTTAAATACCCATTTGGCTGATTTGTGCAAATAATTGCCACTCCCACTCCTGGAAAAAAGTGGATCTTAATGTCAAGAGAAAGTAAATATATCAGTTTGATTCTTCATATCTTGTAAATAAAATAGAGGGAGTAAAATATGAATGCCATATAAACTGCAAAAGATGAACACTATTTAAAAAGTNTTCATCAGAACAACAATATTGTCATCTTTTGGCCTCAGATCTGATAATTATCTTTACTTAAATACCCATTTGGCTGATTTGTGCAAATAATTGCCACTCCCACTCCTGGAAAAAAGTGGATCTTAATGTCAAGAGAAAGTAAATATATCAGTTTGATTCTTCATATCTTGTAAATAAAATAGAGGGAGTAAAATATGAATGCCATATAAACTGCAAAAGATGAACACTATTTAAAAAGTTGACATTTGGAACACATGGCCAATAAATTTACTCTGGGACTTGCTGTATTTATAATCTATAGAAAATGACATAAATACTGTGCTAGAGTGAATATGCCCTTGCAGATTACGTACAGTGGATTCAACGAGCCTGTTTTGACCTCTGTTTTATGTTGCAGAAGAAACCATCTAATAAAATTAATTTCATATGTACCTCCTGAAATCTTAATTCCTATTGATGTTACGTTTTCAGTCAAAAGATATAACATATGGTTAAGATAGAGGTTCATTTGAATAGATTCTTCTTTCCTTTTTATTTCCTTCATATTTTCATATGTTTCTGAACCCAGAACCTAACAAATGCTGAATCAGTCTGAGATGAGTTCATATGGTTGATTTGAATTGATCATGCCCCTGGTGTAGTTTCTTTCTTGCCTCTTTCCATCAAGCACATTATTTTGTGGCATTATTTTATCTTAAGGAAGAATTCAGTATAAATAAAAGTTCAGGTCAAGACTCCATCTCAGCAGGTGTATCAGGAGGTTTGGAAAAGGAAGAACATTCCCACTGTGCTTCCCAATAGGTAGAGGCAACATGCTGTCCTCTCCCCTGGCAATTGAATCTCCTTCCTTCCCTGTGTCCTTTGGAGGATTACAAATGCAAAAGTAGCTACAGTTGGAAATGAAAATAGATACCTCTGTGTTGTCAAACAAATCTTACAATAATAGGGGCTGCCACCCACCTCCTCTCACTCTTGTGTCAAATGACTTTTCACTTAAAAGAAAAAAAAACACCAAAACCCAACACATCTCTTCAGGTTGCAAAGGTTAACTCAGAGGTACAATCTCCAAAGGTGTAAAACCTGAAGACAAATGAAGAGGCGCCACAATGTAATTTTATATTTTTTTTAAATGTCATGATTGCAAGGTGTCATATTCAGATTTCTTGATAATTGCAACTGACAATCACAGCACCATGAAAAATAAGAATTGAGTATAAATGCCTCTGGTCATATTGTCCTTTTATACAGGCAAGAATAAAATCTTATTTCATGATATCAATTTCAAATCTTGCTCAGAAATCTAGGTTAATGTTTTATTATATTCAGCATTAGTAAAAGAACTAAGATTTGTCAGCAGTAGTTGCCAATGGTGTCACCTTTTGTTTTGTTTAGAAGATCAATTCCATGGCTTTGCTTACAACCCCATTTATTAGAATGAAATGATTATCCAAAAGTTTCTGTTTTGAGAGGAGCTTGCAAAGACGAAACAAATGTTCACTAAAGACTCAGAAAATAGACACCAATTAAGATATATATGTGTTTGTCAAACTGAAAGCACTTGGTTGTTGCCTGACTCCTGATTTTGTATCATTGAGAAGTGGCAACGTTCCACGTGAACCTGTGTCCTCCCAGCTTGTAAACCAGAGAACTGGCTGCCTCCAGACCTTGGGCAGAAAGCCCACTTTGACCCTGTTGGTTTAGCTACAGAAATAAACTTTGGTGGTCCAAAAGCTGAAAATCCTGCAAAAATTACTCCGTAGAGGTTCTTATTGTCAGCTTCAATTTAACTCTTTATATTGTTTTAAGCCTGACTATGCACTGCAGAGGTTTCATGTTTAATTCAAGTGTGACTGAACTGTGGAACCAGAAAATTAAATGACAAAGTTATTATTCATATAAGTGGAGAAATTAGCATGTTTATTTAATTTTTTTATGGTTAATGAAAAACTTGGTCCATTAGGTTTCTATACTGGCATATGGCTATTACAAGAACTTTCTGTTATTCTCAGTCGTGAGCCCTAATTTGCCTACAACTCCAAGCTCTTTTAGCAGAACTGGTGAAAAAGTTGAGCTTTTATTTATTGTTTTGCTTTGTTCTTCTTAAAATTGTACTGGTTTGGAAAATTAGCAATAAATCTTTCTTCATGGCTGTCTCTGTAAGGATTTATTTCAAATATGATAAAATAATAAAGGAGGAATGGGAAGAAAAGGCTGTATTTTCTGTTGGTGCTGGAAAGCAGGGTCGTATGCATGTTTATTTTGCTACAACATACCCAGAGTTGATCGTGTTCAGCTCTGACTGGCCAGTTTGCCAGGAGCCAGTAACATCTGTCTATCATATATTCTTCTGCTGATCCGGCAATATATTTAGAACAGGAGAGACCCATGTACACTCAAGGCAAAATCCTCACAGATGTGCTAGCAGAAGTCGCAATACAGACAATGACTGTGGAAAATAATAAACCACTGCTCTCCAGTACCGGGCTTATGCCCTGGGTATAGGATAACTGTTTAGTTAACCTGAGTTGGCCTTTTCCGCTGCACACCCTCACCACCTCCCTTTGCAGTGTGAAGAGAGAATTCAAGCAGAGCGATACCATCCTGAAGCAGAATCATGGAGAGTTATAAAATATGCACATTCTAGGCTGGTATTTTGTCAGCATTAGCTTTTCCTTTCCTCACAATCTCAGTGTGGAAGACAGGGCACATTTCAGAGCTCACCCTTCTCAGCAGCAGCACTGTCAGTCTGGCTGAGTAAATCCTGTGGCTGGAATGGTTAATTTTGGAGCTGCTGGCTCCTCTGTGTTGACCATTGGAATTCCCCTCAATAGCGTGCTGTACGCAGGAAAGGTAGGGCCAAGTTTTGTGTCCCTGTAGGATACGGAGCATTCCCCAAGCATGAGGGATCCTTCATTTAGCATTTGGTCAATAGACGCAACTCCAATAGATATGAGGGCTTAAAATGAGAGTGAAGAATGGGAAAATGAGAGTGTTGCACCCTCCAGGGGTGACCTAACCTGATTTAGTGCCGTACCAAAATTCATCTCAAAATATTTGCAGAAGAGACTGGTAAATCCGATCACCTCCTCAAGGTATCTGCAAGAGGTGGAGAGCAGTCCCACAGGCTGCATCTCAGTTATCGGACTCACTCCACAGAGGTGGATCTGCTATGACGTTAAGTTGGATTATTTCTTTGTGCGATCTAATACCAATGCAAATAGCCAGCCTTTACAGTATTTATTTATACCCAAGTACTTTTGTAATAGGTCTCACTGAAGAAAATAGGACTTTTTTTGTTTGTTTGTTTGTTTTTGTTAGTATTATGTTAGTGTCAAAAAAATCAATATAGAGTGTGGAAAACAGGATATACCCAAAGGGTGAGGTTCAGCTTATTTTATGAGACTTCCTACAGGAGGAGCTATATGTGTTTGAGAGGCTACTTGTGTAATTAATCACAAAATTAGGAGATGGTAAAGCAAAGTCTAAATACTGAGGCAGTGTTTGAGGGGTTGACGATGCACCACAGTCAGTAGCTAGCTTTAGACAGCTACACTAGATGAAGATCTGACATAAATTTATCTGGATAGGAAACAAAAAATAACCACATTTCTGTGTGCCTGAATATTGTTAATAGTGCTAAATGGATCTGGGCAACATTTGTTGTTTTTTATTTGCAATACTTCAGGGTTTGAATCATGGCAGTTTAAAATGATAAATTGGATAGCTAAATCTTTTTTTCTTTTCCCTGAATTTCCAGGCTATAACAAACCCCAAACAAAAGAAGCATAATGATTTTCCCCCAGAGATTCATATTTAGCTAAAATCAAAATCTTTTTCTATAGTCATTATTAGGTCCTGATGAGCACTTCAAACTGTGGTGTTTTCCTGCCAGATCCTAAAAGTGCCGTAGTGCTGAACCCATGCAATTTACATGTAATTTAGTTAACGCTGTTCTGAAGTGGCACTTGAGGACAGCTTTGATGACTCTGGGTTGGCTGCTGGCTAAACTGCAGTCTTGGAAGAGCAGGAGGATCCTTTTCATTGATTACCATTTATCTTAGCTACAGAATATAGTCAGAGATGACAGGCAGATGGGGAGTATAACTGAATTTCAAATCTTTATTTACCAATGTTAAATTCTGAAACAATTATTGTAAGCCTCTGCCTTTTGGATTTCAAACATTATGAATGTAAACTGATGAAACACGCCTTGCCTTTTCTAAAAAAAAAATGGGGGAAGGGGGAGATTCTCAAGAAAATTACACAGAACAAACCAATGTGCATTGCATATGTAATGTCTTGTAATTATATCTTGTCAAAAGCTCAACTTTTTTCTCCTTTATTCCTTAGAAATATGGTAATTGTCCCTTTTCCCTTGTAGTTAATTATAAATTTCAGGAAGAATTAAGTCTGCTAAATCTCTTCTTCCTCCTCTTCCCCCTCCCCTAGTCTCTATGGTAGCAGCAGAAATAGAAGGGAATTACTTTGATCTCCATTTCTGAGTGACACTGTTTCTTCCAAGCATTGACCTTGTTTAGTGCAACTGAAATTTTCAATAGATTTTATTAGATTATAATTTGCTGATCTCAAAGAGATGTCTTTATTGAGATTGGTTTTATCTATGAAGGAAGAAGGATGATTTGTTTCATAAATCTATGAACTCCACAAGCTGAGAAAATAAAATGTTCAATTAACAGTTCAATCAGATACAGTGAGGGCTAAATACTACTGTACAGCAGAGGAATCATAAGGAAAGGTGGAAGATACTGAGCAGGACAGCCTGATCTTGCATCAGAAAATGATAGTACTCCTTAGTGACAGGCATCCTTAGCTGGTCTCTTCTCTAATGGTCTAAGGGCCAGTATGGGGCAGATGCAGTAAGAAAATACCCTATCACCAAGGTGAGAGGCACTTTTGGGCATTTAACTTAGTTAAGACTGACCAAATGGTTTCTTTGCAATGTCCAGGAGGACTTTGAAACAAACAAACAAACAAACAAAAACCAAAAAAAAGTGTCTTTTAGCATGCATAAACATGAGCTGCTTTTGTATTTTAATTTGTTTGCTACTACCATGCAAATTTCCTCCTGTTCCTCTTCACCTAATCCAAGGCTTCTGAAAAAATGGGATGTGTGCAGTCAAGGGGAAGGCATTGGATCTTTATGAACTGAAACATTAGGTCAGTGCTACTGACTAGTTTATGATTATATTTTACCCAGCCTGAGACCTCCTGTTGAGATCTACAATTTTAATTTCCCTGGAGAATCATCAGAGAAGATTGTTTGTCAGGAGGTGTAAAAGTAGATAAGTGTATTCCACTGGATTTGAATTCACCAATTTTTGCTACTGGAGACCTGAATCGGGGATTTGCATATAATTTGCAAATCATATTCTTGGCCAATGTCTTGGATAAAAAGAAAATCTTACTTGTGGTTGGTTTTTACTCTGATCACCAATGTCTACTATGAGAATAAAGAACTGAGTTAGATCTGCTTTCATGTGTCATCATGGTCTTGTTAGGCAATATATGGCCTTCAAAATTTGATATTACTGGTAGTGCTGGAATCTCTCCCTGCCTCTGAATAGATGGCAAAAATCTACGTGCTTGCTGTCACAACCCCACCAAATACCTCTGGCAATCACGATGGTTGATCATAGCCTCGCAAAAGAGGAATTATTCCTTGAAATCTTACCCGGAACTTGCTGGTGCATCTCTTAGTCTTAAACTTCTGTTGAGCTGTGTCACAAAACTCCTATCTTTATGCCTTCTGATTCAATATTTTCATGACATAAAATCAGAGAAAATTCCTAGGTGCTGATGCTCCCACTCCAGGAATGATACATTACACTGCTCTTTCTGAGCAGTGCTAATAACAGTCAGTTATTTCAACATCTCACTGAAGGAGATGAAAAGCACCTGGCTTCAGGTTGGAGTTAGGCACAGAGACTCCAAGGGTCTTGCAGCTTTGTATCTGCTCGTTACCTGTGGTGTGACCTGCATTTCTGGGTTCTTGATAGACATTTTCTTTTTTGGGTTAGACATTTGGTTAGACTTCTGGTTTGGATAGAATTTTCTGCCTCCAGAGAAGGAAGGCCACTGTCCTAAACTAATTACAGGAGTAGCATCTCCTTCAGACTTTGATTAGCCCTTCAGTGCTTCCTGATTTTATTTTTGCTATGCAAAAGTTGTTGGTTTTAAAATACCAAACCTGAAGAAAAGCTAGGGCTGATGTAGAATTTAGTAATGATAACATTTTTTTGTGTGTGTGCGTGTCCCAAGGTTTCTTTATATATAAATCACAAAACTGGAGATCTTATTACATATTTGAAGGTGTTGCTTGCAGGAAGCTGTGAGAGGGCCCATGGATCGCACTGTGTGTTACTACAGTAGAGCTGTCTTGGGTGAAGCTGAGTAGTGCGGGATGCTGAACACCTTTAGGAAGGGAAGAGAAGCACCAACTATGGAAACTGCTCATTCATAAACTAAGGAGAAGCAGCCTCTATTTTTTCCATTTCAGATGGACAACTGGTTTATTTGAATGCATTCTCCCCACAGCAAAACGTATTCTTTTTGTATACACGTTGGATTTTCACCCATTTTCAGACTTCAGCTTTTTAGTGCTGTAGAGGGGTAGGGTCTGTAGTCCTTGTGCTCACTAAGTTAGTAAGTCAGTGGAAGTATTAGCAGTAATAATCAAATGGAGCTGATTCCTTTTGCAGCGTGCAAATACTTCCCCTTTTTCTCCCAGATTTATTCCTAGGCTTTATTATATATCCTGCGCTTTCAGAATACTTCATGCAATGCTGACCTTTTGGGATGAATTGCTTCTTCGTTGATATCTGTAGGTGTGACACAGAGCTTTTGGCTGTTTTTAAGGAAAAAAAGAGCACTTTAGTGCAGAAGCTTAGCAGCTGATATGCAACTTTACATCCTAGAACTGTTTCAGCTGGGAGAAGATGTGAGATATAAAAGCTTTAAAAGCATTGCTTTTTAAGCAAAGCACTAAAAATAGTGACTGTTTGTTAAATCACATGTAATTTTTGGAGAGAAGCTATAGAGGAAGAGTGTTCAGCCCTAGCCCCTGAGCTGCATGCATGCGTTAGAAAATTCCAGTGCCACGTTATGGTATCAACGCAGTAATTCCGATATCCAGCAGTGAAAGGCCAAACTCTGCAGGCTGCTCTATAGCCCAGCTGCACCCTCAGCCCAGCCCTGGTGTTGGAACAGTGGGATCTCTGGACAGCTGCTGCCTTCCAGTAATTCTCAGAATTACCCACGTCTCTCTAGTCTTTGAATAAACAGCTTGTGTCTCATCATTCTCGGCCTCAGGACAATTTTGGTTATGAATTTCAGAGTGAAGAATATTAGCAGAACATTTTTCTGCTCTAAGAATTTCTCTCTCCATGAGGAGTCTCCTCAAAAACATGGATACCTGGGTTTGTAAGATCAGGCTTTCCAAACAAAAATATTTCTTAAAAATGTTTCTTGCCCAAAGCAAATTATGAATTTTCTTTCCTTATCTTGGCTTGGACTAAAGATTGAAAATCTACAGGATTTATAGAAATAATAAGAATAATAAAGACAATAATTCCTGCATGTTCTTCTTCAAAAGTCATTTATAATTCTATTATTTTGATAGTTTGCTGTTTTATTCATTCCATCCTTACAGGAAATACTCATCCACAGCATGTTGCTGCTGTAACACCAGTGACTTTTCCAAACCCCTTTAAACAATACTTTCATCCAAGATGCAGTGCTTCTTATTTGCTAGCTCTGTCTGATGGAAGAAGCCTTAAAGGTGCCTGTGTGAAAATATAATAATAATTAAAATAAAAAGATATTGTAATGATGATAGTCAGTAACCATCAATCTTTAAGGTGGAGAAATTTTGGAAACTATAAAGCTGCAACTGGCATGCCCATGTTTTCTTTATAAAAGTATTACAAAGCTTTATGAATGTTTACTTTATAATGGTAAAGGACAAAGCACTAATAGGCTATGTTAGATAATCTTCTCACATCAGACTCAAAAATAGTGTGAAACCTGATCCATACTTTCCATAGAGATCACTCTCCTTTGCTCTTGGCATGGGGAAAAGAAAGGTGTATTGTACTTGCTGGCTTAATACCTGGTTTAAAAGCAAAAGCTTCTTTTTACACTGTATTCAATTTCAGGAACACACATAATTACAAAAGTCCTCCATTTCAAGCAGCTAAATAATACTAGTCTTATAGTCTTATGTGAAGTGCTGAAAGTAATAGTAGCAGACACCAAAATTTATTCTGAACTTTTCTTCAGGGACTCTGACCCAAGCTGCTATGCGATTAGTTCTGATTGGCTCCAAATCTTCAGGAAAATGTAATTGAATCACTGCAAATGCAAGGGAAATTACAGGGAGAGCAGCCTGAAGGCCTGATGGTAGCATCTTGCGCTGCCATGTGGAACGCTAGGCTTTAAATTAACCCCTCACTCTTTCGGTTCTGCAAAGTTTCAGGGATCCGCGTGAGTTTTTGGTAACTGCTCTGCTGCCCTACTCTGTATCCTCCAGTGCCCAATTTGGAGAACAAGTAGTGCGTTCTGCTCAGCAATAAAACACACCCTGAGAATCAGGGATAAATGTGCTTCTCCTGAAAAATAGCCCTCGGGGTGGCTCAAGCTGCAGCTATTGCTCGTGCAAAGAGGGCACACAGGATGAACGCAGCCTGTCATGAAAAGGAAGAGGAAAAACCAACCCTTCCTTGCTGCCTCGAGCTCTGCTAATGTTCTCTGAAATGTCCCAGTGCCGAGCAAGACTGGAGGGCAATTGCCTGGGGTGCACAGTGGATGAAGGTTGGGCTCACCTGCGTAATTGAGGACATGCAAGGGAAAATAATGGGTAAATGCTTAGGCTGTTTTGATCCTATGAACTGCAAAGCTAATTTCCCTTACATGACAATGGAAAAATGACTTTGCAAGGCTTGACGTGTACTAGCAAATGCCTAGCTGCTCCATCTGGAATGGGGCCCGTTGCGCCGAAGGACTGCAGCACATATTGTGTTGTGTGTAATGCCGTTTTCACTTATTTGCAGCAGAGCCATGGCAGATGCCCATCCCACAAATGCTCAGTCGAAACACCTGCCTGGATACCCATTCAGCATGCTACCGTAAGTCTGAGCCTTTTAATACAAAGATTTGAGAGGCTGGAGGGTAAGTCTGTTTTCGGAGCAGCCCCGTCGCGTAGAATGCGAATGCTTGGTGCATTTGAGACAGAAAGAGTAGCAATGAATCCTAAGGCCAGAGTGAACTCCTTAGGAAGCCAGGGCTGTTGAANTTTAATACAAAGATTTGAGAGGCTGGAGGGTAAGTCTGTTTTCGGAGCAGCCCCGTCGCGTAGAATACGAATGCTTGGTGCATTTGAGACAGAAGGCCTAAGGCCAGAGTGAACTCCTTGGGAAGCCAGAGCTGTTGAAATGTTGGCATATTGGCTTAATACGGGCTCCTTCAGAATTTTGGATTCTTTGTGAATTTAGTTCATTCCATATGGAGCAGGAAGGATTCATGACGAGCACGGTGTCCTTGATGGTGGTGTCCAGCTCAGAGGGAGCAGAGTTACTGTTGATTGCTGCAATTAACTCTGTGCGTATGGCTGGGAGTCTCAACTTTGCCTGATCACAGACATAGTTTATGGGAATTCATTTATAAGTTCCCATAGGGTCCACCAGAAACAGCCCAGCTCTTCCTAGACTTGGGTGCTGACATAAGGAAGAGATGATGCATCTTGGTTTTGGTTGCATTCCTGTTGAAGAAAGAGATTTTGTGTTTACAAGTGCTTTATGAGCTAATATGTGGAATAATTTGCTTGGGGTAGGTAGCAACAAGTGTTGGGATGGTGGGCAGTGAGTGAACATTAGACTGCTGGATTTATAGGAAATGACCTTTGTAAAAACATTTATTCTCCTGACAGTTAGATACTTCAGTGACAGTTCATTCTAACTATCAAGAACACAGTAATATTTAAAGAGAAAAAAAGAAACCAGGGTCAAGTTGACACTGCATTGTTTTATATCTTGTCTGAATATATGGTGTGGATAGATCCGAATCGCTGGGTGTTGGAAGGTAGAGTTAGAGGTTGACTGAATAGAGCCAGGATGATTTATCTCAGCTGTGGAGCTGGAAAGATTTAGTTGACATTTTCTTTGGCTCTGGATGAGGGCATGGTGTTGGTCCACAGCTATCAATGTGTCACCTTTTATGAATAAAAGAATGAGAAACAAATTCACCATTTTACTCTGTCTCAATGTCTCACTATCTCAGTAAGCGCTAGTAAACCCTGTGTCTTTGGCTGTGCTTACAGTATGCTAAAATTAATGATATCATAGTTGATCAACTCTTTTAAAGTTGACATACTTAAAATTATAGACTGAGGGCAGTTGAGCTAAATCAGATTTTACTAGCAAGAGTCTAGCGCAGTGATTAATTTGTAACAATTCTTAGTTGTTTTCATCTTCAGAGGCTTTGGATCCACATTCTGATGTGGCTAGAAAATTAGTAAACCTGTATTTGGGCAGGAAACATATTTTGTTAAATGGTCCTTTGGGGGAGGTCTGGCTGACTGGGTTTTTGTTTATATTGAGAGGATTTCTGCATGAACGCAAGTGTGGCAGTGTGTGGTGCCTTGAGAAATGGAGGTGGACTGGGCATGTGGTAGCAAAGGCAATCAAGGCAGAAGCATTTGCACTCAATGATTTTCACAGAGAATTGACTCTTCAGTGGCTTCAACTGTTGCTTATGTAAGAGAAAATTCGTTACCATCTGAATAGTTGTTAGGATATTTGTTTCTTAACCTATCTAAAATAAATGGGTTTGGTTTGATTATTCTTTGCTTGTCTCTTCTTACGCCAGGAATGCTTGCAGGGATAATTCCTATAGAGTTGTTTTCTTGCAAAAACTGGTAACTGAGGATCAAGCTGCTGTCTTTGGTAGCACTAGATGCATTCTAAGATCTGAACAACCCATGTTATTTTGAGAACATTACAGAAAGAAACCCAGTATTACAGTTCAGCTATTCACTTGGTTACAATTGTTTTTGAATGGAGAGCACAAGATGTGGTCCTTAAAGTAGTCATTTACTTAGAGGTTCCTTTCATCTATATTTTGACTGTTTATAAAAGTTGAAGGGAGTGACAGTAGCTCCACAAATACTTCATGCTTCTCTTGCTATCAAATTATTGTCTGTGCAGCCAACCAGATTTTTCTGTCTTCTCTGTCTGTGTCAGATATTTCTGAGCATTCTTTACATACTGCAGTAGATTTCTTTCTATTGGGAAAGCAATACAAACAGTTGGGGAATATGAAAACAAAAGGAAATTAATTTCTCTTAGGTGGACAGTTTTTTGACCACCTGATTTGGACAATGTTTTTAATTACCTTTATTTTATCTGAGAAACATACCTGTCCTGAGACAGGTATTTTATGAGAAACATAAAATGTCCTGACTTGATAAAAAAAATGATTAATAAAGTGACTGAATTTTTTTCCAGCGATGTAACAAAGTGCATTACCCGCTATGAAGAAACCTCTTAAAAAGAGCAGAGATCTGTTCACCTGCAACTGTTCTATCAGAAGACCGTGCTGTGTCCTTGGATCCCTCTCAAGCAATGTAGGGAACAATGTCAAATAAGGAAGGAAAAACAAGATAGTAAAAGGGGTATCCTCCTTCAGACAGTTTACTGCCTACATTGGCTAGGTTTCTCTCTCTTTCTCAGCACTTTTTATAAAAAGCTCTGTGTCCTCTCTTGGGAGTGCCTTTCCCACATAATGCAAGAACCAGGAGATCTGGCAGCTCTGCTGTTATGTAACAGGCTGACATTTTTTTGCAGCCCCTAATTTACTATCTTTTTTTGAATTTACTGATGATTCCTGCAATTAAGATTCTCAATTTTGTTTGGCAACTCACCATCTGCAAAAGAGGGCACAAGCGAACACTGGCTTTCTGTGCCTCCACAACGTCCTTAATTAGATTCATTTTAAGTCTGAGAGTTTTAATCAAGGGAATTACCTAAGGGTGGCTTTGTCTGCGCTTGCACTTTTAGTCATGTCTTCCAAAGGATTTGTAGCGTTTGATTATAAAATACGCGAAAAGGAGTTCACTGCGTGGCTCCTTGGCATATTAAGCTTCCTATCACAGGGACTGCTTGCTTGCTAGATTCATTATAGAGAGATAATGCAGTATCGCAGGGTGCACCTGTGCTGCAAAAAAATATTTGGGGTTGTCTTTTCTGCCCACCTTTGTAGATGTCACTTTGTGAGTTCAGCTTTCAGCATAAATGTTGACCTTCCCTCACCTTTTGCTTTTCCCTGCTGCAGTCTTAAGAGAGCTCCTCAGCTCACCTTCCCAGCCCTTCCACCAAAAGACTCCCTTTTTATGGGTTATCTACTACTAAGAAGTGGCAGGAGAAAGTAGCAGAGGCCATCTGGGGCACCAAAGGGAATAGTTTTGGTGTGTGCTCTAAGCCACTGCTGTACAGATGCTCATAGCAGCCCTCCTCCCGATTAGCAGAAGACAGCTTCTAACTAGAGATTTGGAGGATGGGAAAACCCGAAGGAAGGTCCTCACAGAGGGTATGGAGTAGCTGTGTCCCCTGTGATAGCCCTGAGATGCAGTTTTGCTGCAGAGGTGGCACATAGGTGCTGCCCTTGGTGGAAATTCAAAGCAAATGGGAACTGCTGGCTGCTCGGCAGCTGAGCCCTACGCCTTGTTGTCCCTCGGTTTACCTATATCCATAACACACGGAGAGCAAAAGTCACTCGTTTGCAGTCACACTGCATAAATGTGCAGCATATTATTGCTCTTGTTTGGGATAGATCAGTGCATGGAAGATACTCCCGTCCTTACCCCGTGGAGGAACAGGAATGCACAAAGAGGTAACATACCTGCACAGTGCTTGATTCTACCCTGATCTGGAAGTCCAGCCCATATTCATTTCTGTTTAAAATTAATAAATGTTTTTGCATTAACATTCACTTGACAGCAGATGTTTTAAAGAAATTCAAACTTTTGGAACATGCCGCTCTGTTCTAGTGGTTGTGCTCTATGTAAAGAATGCTCTGACACTATACTGCACAGTGGAGCCAAGCAGAAACTCTTGAACGCATTGAAACATTCATATTCTGTTTTGGTTTAAGGCTGTGAGTCTAGAAGAATCGTTTCTGAAATCAATCTTGCTCTCTTTAAACGCTAAACAAATAAATGGCTCTGTTTGGCTAGTCTCTTGCCTCTCCTGGGACTCTGTGCTGTGCTCTGTAACTATGTCCCTTTCTCTCCTGTGTACATGTGCTCTATAAAATAAATAAATAGCTATGTGGTCCATGGAGTGCCCTTTCCAAGGGCTCTCTCTGTTTGAGCTTTAAGTCTTTGTCTGTTAAAATCCTGTTGGCTAATAAATTCCACAGGCAATCCGGAAGACAGATGGGGAATGTTTTTTTTTCCCTATTTTTATGGCTAATACGTGAAATATTTGAAAACTGAGCTACTAATACAATACTCTGTTCTTGTGTCTTTCACCTCCAAGTTGATGTTAATGGCAAATTCTGAGTGCTAAAACTGACTTTTGTTTTTAAAAGATGTATTTAAAAGATGAAATAATAACATGCATGTTTTTACTGGGCCACCGTATCCCTACAGTTCTTCAATCCAAGGTCGTCTTTACCCTGTCCTCAGTGCAACTTTCTGCCCAGCTCATTCTTGTTAAAGAGGTTGCCTGTCCTCTGCACCACCGTGAGTCTGTTACAAATTGCCAGCTGCTAAGCAGCTTTTTAAAATATCCACTTAAATCCCTCTCCCCCTTGGGTAAGCTCTCTGATGTTTCCTTCTCATTTGTATCCCCCTCCTCCCCTCCAGTCTTCCCTTGGGAAAAACATGTTGTTCCTATTGTTGTTGCCTGTAGCTTCAGGTTGTGAGGAGCTATAATATATCTCCTATAATCGGACTTAGGGATTCAGCGAGGAAACTTCCAGCCAAAGTAAGGTAGTGTTGGATTAGCAGCAGACCACGGCACATCCCAGCAGGCAGCAAATGCTTCATGCCTGGATAGATAGAGGCAGACGCCAGCAGTAGTGCCAAGAGAGGGGACTGGCTCAGGTGCAAATTTTGAGAGAAATAGGGCAAAATAGTCCAGGTATTCCTCTTATTTCATCAAAGAAAGGGGAGAGAGTGGGGAGATTTTTAAAAAAGGTAATGGAACCTTGGCAATTTAATGTGTGTGTTTAATATACAACATGTGTGATCCTTCGTTGCACTTCTGTTATGTGGAACCAAGGAAAGGGGTTCTGCAGTTGCAGAAGAAGCTCAGAAGCCCTTCAGGTAAGGTGGTAATTCATTTAAAAAATTGGTACGATACACATTAAGCTGTACAAAATCATTATCTGCACATGTACCCACACAGTCGCTTGACATCATCATCAGGAAGAATTTTGCGTGACTTATTTACACTGAGCAATCTAATTAAGCACACATTAGGATTGCTGTCTTTATCATCTTATTTATTTTATAGGAAGCACCAAGATGTTGCTACAGCAGTCCCAGAACTGTAGCACTGTGTTACTGAGAATGAGATATTTATAACTTGGTTGTAGAAATTTTCTTTAATTTGAAAGTTGGCATTGATCTCTATGACAGCATTTACTTAGGAGTAAACTTATGGGAAAACGAACATAGTTTTAGCTGCTTAAAATTGTTGTAGGTCACAAGGTTTATGAGAGAAACAATTTAAACAAAAGTTAATATTCTTCCACTTGCTATTTATAAATTCCGATTTAAGTCTTGGTTTATCCATTCAATGTTTTTGCACACTCACAGAAATTTAAAACATTCAGACTATGGAATTTGTTACTTATTATTTCCAGATAGAAAGCACTGTTGGATGATAGTCTCTCTGATAACATATGAATAATTTAGGGGTTAAATATTCCAGTACTGTTGCTGTCCCCAAACTACACTATTTATGCGGAGATTCTGATGCTCAGGACAAAATCTATTCTGGAATGAATTCAGAAGTTCTGAGTTTATGGAGATATACACAAGAAGGAAGTTAGCCCTTATGTTATACCCTGCACTAAAGCAGAAATATCATGAATATGACTGCTTAGAAGCATTCTAGATGCTAGTTAAGTGACCTAAATTGTGTTCGCTAATTTTCGTTTGTTGTTGCTGCAAAGTAAATCGAGTCAGTGATTTATTTTTTTGAGTAAATAGAACATGTTCATCATATAAATTAAAAAAGGGGTATTTGTATGTAACCAAAGGGTGAAATGTGGCTCATGTGGAGCAGTAGGGCTGCAACTCATGGTTCAGTAGTTCATGCCACAGTAATATCTGGGCACTGCACCTTGACAAGGAGCAAGTACTTATGCCAAGTATTTTAGAAATCTATAGAAGAAAATTGTGGCTTGAAGCATCATGGGAGACAATGGATAGGGACTATGTGTGTTTTTCACTATTTTATAGGAATGCTGAACACAAAATTCAGGTTTATGTCAATGAAGAACTTTAAACATTTTTGAGATGCAGTTCATCTTAAGGCTGGTCTTTAAAGTAGGCCAGATGAATTGGGCTGTTGAAGGGCATATTTCTCTTGATTAATGAATGATAAACAAAACCTACACAACCATGTGTGGTGTAGGTGTCTGTGGTGAAGTATGTATCCCACACCAGAGGCGTTTTGCAATGACGCAAAGGTTTGCAGCAAAGTGGTGACCTACTCTAGAGACTGTACGGTGAGACTTCCCTCTAGGCTGCCCCAATGCAAGTAGTTCATTATATCTATCCTTGTATGTGACCTGCCTGCCCCTGACTTCCAAGCAAAATGCAAATGAATGCACGATTAGATCTGGGCACATCCTAAACCGTAGAAGTATTACTGCATCTCACATAAACGTGTATCATAACAATTACCTTTTTTTTCCCCTTAATACCTTAGAAAAAAAAAACTATTTAACCATAATAGGCTATATGGTCTAGTAGCATTTTCAGTTGTACCTTTAGATTTTAAGTCCTGTTATTGTTTCAGTACATATTTTGTAATGCCATTTACACTTACAGGGCTGTGGAAAGGTCTCTATTACTTAGGTGGCTCTGAATGGCCGCCTTAGTAAATGTGTTCTCCAAATATTGATACCTGAAAGGTTCCGAATGCTCCCTGAGATGTGCTTGAGGGACCTCCCTTCAGCACTGTTGATATCACTTGTGTGTCCCTAGGAGTGAACACAGGAATTCTGCCCCGGGACTGGGCAGCCTATA
Organism: Crypturellus undulatus; assembly: GCA_013389825.1. NCBI lineage: Eukaryota > Metazoa > Chordata > Aves > Tinamiformes > Tinamidae > Crypturellus > Crypturellus undulatus. Next base: position 95,652 of record VWPW01026668.1, on the reverse strand, counting down.
CCTTGTGTAGGTGTTCCATAGGCATTCCTGCCAAAAGAATATACAAAATGTCTTCATTTGAAAATGGAAATTATTCTTCCCTGTATAGTGCTCATACCTCTGTTGATCGGAGCTTTGTTGCAATTGGGAATAGTCATGCAAATCAGGATTCGTTTGCTTTGATTGTTTGTTTTGGATCATCTAGGGAAGCAAGAAATATAAATGCGAAAGTGCCTATAAACCATATAATTAATATGTGTTTGTCACAGAAGACCATGCATTTTAGGTCGCAATGCCCTTCATTTTCAAGGGCAAAATTAGAGCTTCAAATTGAAATAATTGAAAATAATTGAAAATAATTGAAAATAATTGAAAATAATTGAAAATTAGAGCTTCGGTTTTGCATACAAGCAGGTCTGAGTTGCATCGTGCCTTCCTGCATCTGAGCCTTGCCAAAAACCAAAGGTGTAAGCTCTGCCCTATTTGCTGATGACTTTTGGAGTCTGAATGAAGCTTGTGAATGCGTCTCTTCAGGTTGGTGTCTCTGTCTGAATTTTTATGAATGTACACATGCCATTTTATCACCAAGTAACATCATTTGTTATGAAGTCTCAAGGATTAATATTTTTTCAGTGTTTAACTTATTAAATTTGTGTTCAGATACATCCTATCATCATTCTTAACAATATTTTTTATATAACCCACATTAAGTCTACCTCTTCTCCCTTACTTTGAGAGCTACTTTATGGAATTTCCTTTGTTTCTGAGCATCTCAGGGTGCTTATTTGTTGTCACAAGATCCTTGTGAAGAAGTTAGGACAAACTATTTGTTTCACAAATGAGAAGGAGAAACAGGCAGAAAGCACAAGCACACTGCAGGGAAATGCACTGAACATGTGGGTTCTGGAATCAGCGCTGCCACATCAGGGCAGAACTGCACCCAAGTTAATTAAACTGTGACAGTTAATTAGCCCTGCATGGTAACATGTCTTTGTAAGCTGCTCTGCCCCACCACCAGTCAGATCTTGGAACAACCCTCAGGATTTGTAGCAAAGCAAATGGGGTAGACCTGTCTGCAGACATCTGTGACAGACCAGGGCATCTGTGACAGACCAGGACGTTAGGCTTTTGTGGGAAGCAAAGAGACATTTTTGCAAATATTTAACATCACTGGCCATTGAGTAACCTGAGGGAGGGATTTTGAGTCATTATCCTTACAACCTGTGCCATCCCTTTGCTTAGCTGTTATCCTCCCGTTGGGAGCTGTGCTCTGGCTGTAGAGCAGTGGGACAACCAGAGTGTGTAGGAGCGTCACTCCGCTCTGTTATGAATGTCTGTACTGAGAGAGACCTGAGCTTCAGGGGCAGCTGCATTTATAGGCAATATAGCCTATGTGTAGGTATAAGGATAGCGTAGCATGCCATATNAAAGAGACATTTTTGCAAATATTTAACATCACTGGCCATTGAGTAACCTGAGGGAGGGATTTTGAGTCATTATCCTTACAACCTGTGCCATCCCTTTGCTTAGCTGTTATCCTCCCGTTGGGAGCTGTGCTCTGGCTGTAGAGCAGTGGGACAACCAGAGTGTGTAGGAGCATCAGTCCGCTCTGTTATGAATGTCTGTACTGAGAGAGACCTGAGCTTCAGGGGCAGCTACACTTATAGGCAATATAGCCTTCTATATTCATTTGATTTGTTTTTAATATATGGTGTAAAGATGTGTAGGTATAAGGATAGCGTAGGATGCCATATAATCAAAGAAAAAGTAAGTATATGAAAAGACTGAAGACTTTAATTCCATAAATGCACACTAAGTATAGATATTTTTCATATAGACATTTAAATATCTAATTCTTTATACCTCTGACACCGCCTCCTGGGCTCACCCCAGCTGTACTTATCTTTGCACTGGATCTCCACATAAATAACTCTCTCGCCTTATCTCCACCTAATCTAAATATGATGGAGTTCAACTCTTATCCTTTTTCACTGTCCCATCTGCATCTTAATCTGACCACTCTGTAGTACTCCCTTCACTGGGAATTCCTGAGTGAAAGCTAGGCCTCGGTATTATTTTGGGAGTGGTGGAAAAGAGAGGGAACATTCCTCCTTATTTCCATATTTTCTTTCAGCCAATAGAATAACTCCTGTATTTCCTTCTTCCCTGCTCAGTCTTTGCTTCTGTAGTTCTTTAGGAGGCATATCCCATTTGAATAAATATTTGCTGTTTTTATAATGCTTATCATTATAAGATAGATAATCCGACAAACCAGTCATGAGTTAAGAATGGTAACTTTTAATACTGGTAATAGATATAATTTAATATCATGATAATAGTAAAATGGCTATATTGGGTTACAAGACAGGGAATAACCCTTGGGGAATGGATTCCAATCATTTCTTTTGTTAGAGGAAACACTATCATATAGTGCCTTGCTTAGGAATTTGAGCATGCTTTGCTGTCACACTTGTAACTTCCACTATAATCCTGGATAGGTCCCTGATACTGATTAAATATGGTAAGACAAAATGCTACGCACAGAAACCATCTCTTCGGATATTAATCTCAGCTGAAAAGCCAGGTGAATTACTCACTCGAGCATTTATAATTTGCCTAATTTACTCTCTTACTCTAAAACAAGATTATACATGCTGATTTGTTGTGTGTGTGCAGGGCAAACCTCTGATTTTAAGGTCAATCAAGGCCAGTCTGCTAACAAGCCAATTTATGTTACGTTTGCAGTTAACACACTGAATCTACATAGGTGGTTCATAGAACTGTAGATTGGCCAGAGCAGATCAGGACAAAAGTACCGATGGATCTTTGTAGCTCTGTGTAAGTTAAGAGACTCATAGCTGATACCTAGAGATAACGCATCAAGTAGTGAGTCATATTCCTTTTGGAATATCTTTCCTTCTTTCAGCAGGCGGCAGTTTAGAGACTTATTAACTCTGGGGTTACAGATGGGCAGTTACTTTTGATAGACCAGAACTCATTAAAATATGAACTAGATGATAAGGCCAGAGTTTGGTTGCTCAGTCTCTTCCTTGCTAGTAAAAATAGTTAAACCTTGAAAGTGTGAATCTTCTCTTGGATTTTTTAATAAAGAAAAACCAGTATGATAATAACATCTTAGCATTTACTTTAACAATTGTTAACTCTAGTAATGTAGATTTTTACTTATCACGTATAGTCTTATCAGTTTTCCAGTGTAGTAGCTTATTCTTATTGAATATAATCTGATCAGCCATGCATTTTCTCCGTCTTTAGATATGTTCATGAATAGCACTTTTAGAGACTTAAGGGGTGATTTAAACACTGCTTTTTTTTTTTTTTTTCTGCTATCTTCCGTGAAATTCAAATTGCGACTAACTTTTTGGAACAAAAGTTCTTTGGAAGCAAAGCAGCTTATACAGTAAATAGAGTGTTTGATCTGATCTTTCTATTTTTATTATTTATAATCCCTTGCCTTTTTGTATATTATTTGTTACATTGTGACTAATAGGAAATTATGGAGCCCTTCTTGCAAGGTTACTCACAGTCTTTCTTTTCTTCTGAACAGTAAGTCCTTGTATAAGACCTTCTTATATTTTGTTGAAATGAATGGCACACTATTTCTAAATGCAAGTAGAAGGATTTCCTCTAGTTTTTCACCTCTGAAAATCCAAAAATTTGAATTAGCATTGTAGATTTATGGTAGGATGCAGAAATAGTTTATCATCTTGTACATCTACTGGGTTCTAAGATGTGCTTAACTGTTGCTAAGCAGTAAAGTCCCAGAAAGTAAGTATATTAAATGGTCTTTTTATTAAACCAAGTTTATCATTTTTATTCAGTCATATATGATTATTTTAATACCTTCATTTGGTGTTTAGAACAAGGAGGTGAAATGCTATTTTTTATTTTGAATATTTTTAGTAATAGTATTCTGCAGAATTGCTACAACTAAGTGGAAGGAGTAAGCTTTTTTATGTTCTAGTTTGTAGATATTTAACACAATTGTCAACAAATGTCTGTCTCCTTTCTACTAGTAAAGGCAAAAAAAAAAAAAAAAAACCCAAATCCTGACTGCTTTGCGGAAGAATTGGACAGAGATAAAATATCTATGAGAAAAGGGCTTTAGAATTCTGTCTTGTTCCCAATGACCTCAAGAAAAATCATATCTGCTTCTTGGTTTCATCAAACTAGACATAATACACTTGTTACTTTCCTTACTTTCTCTGAGATCTATTAATGTGTAAAATATTGCTTAACAGTGTGATATAATTTCATATTCCTTTTTAATTTTCCAGGGCCAATGTTTAGTACTTTTTTATGAGAAACTTACCAAAATAAGTATATTTTATTATGCATCAGAGCACCTGTTTAAGATTGTTTTATTTGAGGCAGGACAGAAGGCTGAGAAACTCCTTGCTTTGTTGAGGTTATGTTTTTTGATGCAAAGAAAACATTGATATAGTAATGTATTTTGTAGTTTTATGTTCAGGAATTCATATAACATAGATACAAAATGAATCTATCAATATTCAAGGTGATTTAAACATTACTGTTTTAAAATAATGTAGCTCTAAACATGTAGCTAACAACCTAATAATGTAGCTATGTAGCTAACAACAAGCAGTTATTTGTTCTTACAGCTGTTGTCCGAAGAGAAGACCTACCATGAAGCATTTTCCCAACCGTAAATCTACTAGACAGGGATACCTCAGAGTATTGCAAACGCCTGGGTCCACTTTAGCACTTTAACAGCTAAAACATGGTTTGAACAAAATTTAACTTTCCAAGTTTAAGTAGGTAATTCGTAATGCCCATGCCCATTTGTGTCCTTCATTTCCTCACTGCTTAAATATCTTCAAGTTTTAGGCACCAGAATTTTCATAAATCTATTCCCCAGCCTTCTGCTGAAGCTGCGATATGGTACAACCAGGCATACAAGAGCAAGAGGAAGAGGGAGCTTGAGTGATCTGTCTATTACAGAAGGCATTTTACTGAGAATGAAGGCCTGGCTTTTCATCCCCATTCCAGCTATTGATATGTATGATATGTATTTGGCAGTCAAGCATCAATGGATAAAACATGTGAACAGATTGGAGAAGGTGGCTGGAGCCCAAGAAATGCCCTTTCCGAAGGATGGAGTTGAGCTTGTTGTCCTTTTCTTTGATTTTCTCTTGTACAACTGACCACCTTTCACAGATAGGATGAAGACTTCCCCTGTCTGAGTCTTATTTCTTGCTGCTGGTTGCACTTACCTGTGAGATGGGAGTGTGGATTTGACCTCCAGGGTGAGACTGGCTTTGAACTCTAAACTTCCCATTATAAACATGTAATTATATTAAGAACATCTTGTCTTTCATCTTTCTTTGTAAGGATAAAGAATCATCATGTAAATAGCACAGATGACTTTATGTCCTGAACTGCAATCTCTTCTGTGTGCACAAAGCAGGCAGTCACTTACAGTTGGAGACAAGGAATTTCAGCAATATCCTTTTCTGTGTCTTCGCTCTGGAATTCTCTCCTGCCTCTCATGAATTTCATTATTAGCTATTTTGACACACTCCATTGCAGGATCAAGCACCAGCCAGACAACACAACTCTTGGAGTCACCACGCTCTCTTAGATCTGCAACTAATTCCACTGTGCTGTTTGCAAAGTGTGAGGAGGCAGAAATGTTGATGAGACTCTGTAGTGTCACTGCACAGTTGCTGGAAAACCCCTAATGTAGTGAGTTTATTCAGAGCAGCTTAGGGAAATGCTGGAAAGTAGATCAGTGATAGGCACTTTGATTCCACAGAAATGACTTACATTTTTAATTCAGTTCAGAACAGTGTATCACATCAACATGACAGCATCTGTAAGCTAATAGTTTATCCTGATAGAAGGAGAAATGTTGGATTTTTTTTTTTTTCTAGAAGTAGGTAATAAATGGTAAGAATAGGTAAGACAAGGATTTTATTTGCTGGATTTTTCTAAATGCATTTGGTAGGTTTTCTTTTGAGGGAAGTAAAATATCAAATGACGATCAAACTCCACCTGCATCTGTAAAATGAGTGAGCAGGAGGAAACTGTTGTGATTAGGCCTAATGTTACAGCAGTCGAATGAAGAGTTAAAGAACCTTTGCCTGTCCTTGGAGGTGGACATTTCCATACTAATTTCTGGAAGGAAAGAATTGAGAGCTGCATTAGTTAGTAGCATTAAATTATGTTACTTAATCAAATCAGTGCAAAATAGTTAGAAAATCGAAATAATATAATTCTGGAGGTTCAGCAACATCATAACATGGAATTTAGCTGAGATAGGAGGAAAGTAATATATGCTGGCAAAAACTGTGCGTCTTATACTGATTGATCACCTCTTCATTTGACAGACTAGCTTTGAGAAAAGATTTAGGTGTCACTGTGAATAACTCATGAGTTAGATTTCAATTCTATATAAAATAATTGAATAAATAACCGGAGATGAAATCAGTAAAATCTGGAGGGTAATAGAAGTCTGAGTAAACAAGCAGCATGATTTTTATAGAGAACAAATCATGCAAGACATGCTTAATTACTTGTTTTGATAGAATTACTAAATTATTAGTGGTTGCTTTTTTTTTTTTATACATAGACTTTCAAAGGCATCAAGAGCAGTTAGGCACCCAACTCCTGCTGATTTTAAGAGCTTGCTACATTATCTCATGAAGTTTTAAAGAAAAGTTCATGTTAATTGTCTTGGAGTTTAACTTTGCTATTTGGTTTTTTAGACCCCCATCCACAAGAGAGACCTTGCCCAGATGGATAGATATATATTGAGTTATGGAGTAATGTCGGCATTGCTTCCAGAACCATTAGACCATGCAGACTTGCGTGATACTTTCAGTACTGATTGAGCAGTTGGGTTCAAGGCAGCATGCTAATGAAATGTGAAGGCCAAAATTCAGGGAGCTATGAGCATTAATGAGATAACATGATATTATAGAAACAAAGATTTCCTCCAAAATCCAGCCAATTTTTCCCTGAAAAGCAAAAAAAAAACAAACAAAAACCTGAATCAGAACTTTTCAAGAAAATAATATCTTAAATACATTTGGAGTTTAACATCCAAGAAGGCAGATACCACTGGAGAAGAAAGATTAACATAATGATGAATATTTTTCTACTTTTCTATTCTATCAATTCATCTAGTTTCTGTTTGGATTGATATAAATTCAGGTGAATCAAAGAAAGAACTAATGCAGGTGATTCAAAGAAAGAACATGGTAACAGACACATGTAATAACGTGGCCTCTACAGCAGGTCTTTTCTGGTTGTGAGATTAAAGAGCAGTTAGTAATTGGACCAATAAATGCAAATCAGTTAGCTCATTTCACCTGTCAGAACTCTTTGGAATTAAATAAAGGCACTTTCACTGCCACTGTATAATTGGAAGTTCTCCAAAACTGGCATATATTGAGCCTATTCCACTGGAGAACAGATTCAGAGTGGATATTTTTAAAAGAAATCTAAGAGGAGCCTGGTGCAGCTGAAGAAGAGGTTTTTACTACTTGACAGCCATCTAGGGGTTAAAGGAAAGAAAGGCCCTGATCATAAAACAGGGCAGAAGCAGCCACCGAGAAGTTAATTAAAAAAGGAAAACACAAGAATTTGATATTTGTGTTTAGCTCACAGATTAAAATGATTTAATGGCAAATAAAGGACCATGAAACACCTTGAAGGCTGAACTTCCATAAATTCAGATATTAAGTTATAAATTTTATTTCCCGTGCTTCTGGTGAATGAAAAGTTAAAGAGTCTATGAAGGAGAGAACATTAAGATAGGTTTTAAAATAAAATTTGAGTGAAATTAGCTTAATCTTTTCCATCAGTGTCATCTGTTGAAATGGGAAATGATGTTTATAAGCTGCCAGTCATTAAGATAATAGATATAAACCTAGTCATCCAACAAAATCTATATTAGTTTGAAAAGTGAAAGGATTAAAATATTAATAAAGACTTTTATTCTGTGTATGTCCATGTGTGTGTGACATAAAGCAGGCTTTCTCGCAAATTACAAAATAAACTTTAATTGAATTATTTCCTGAGTAGTTGTTCATTTAAAGTCCATTGTTGTGTGCCAGTAGTTAAGATAATAGTTCTGCTTGTCTCATACTTTCTATTGATCCCCATTGACTTTCACTGTGGAAAGAGGTGAGTGCCTTTTTAGTTGCCATGGTTTGTCTGAGACATCCGTGCAGGAGGATGTTGTGTTTCTCTCTTCTGGAGATGCAGCTGGAGGCTGGAGACTCAGCAGCATGGAAGGGGACACATCCTCGGGCAGATGAAATTCACCCTTCATTGCTAACAGTTAATACAGAATTACTCAGTATAACAGAATCTTTCTACAGCTGGATACAGTTGACATTTATTTGTGTTGCTGAGGGTAACTTAGCATCTCCAGTAAACTTTGTCACTTCTCTGTTATCCTCTTTCGGATGATTTATGACTATTCTGAATTACCTTGATGCCAGTAGGGATTCTTACAAGTCTTCACTGAAAGTCTCATTTTAAAAAGAAAGCAGGTCTTTAATTCTTGCTCCTTGTTTTAATTTTTTGGCAAATTGTTAATTCATTGGTGGAACTTTCCTGTTATAGGAGAGCATCATTTCTTTAAGAGATTTTGGTTTTCTTTTTGGAAATCCAAGCTGAATAAACCAACCTCATCTTTATCCCTGTTTTCCCCTGTCAGGGGAGGGTTTTCCGAGATCTGTGAATCACGTCTTCCATATGTTAAACTGATTTTTGTCAGTTATGTTGTGGATTTTTGTGCTCCATCTACTAATTCAGTGCTTTGTATAGTTTCTATTTTCTTTTTCTTTCTGGAACAGAACCCAGATTGTTTCCTCCATAGCTCCTTAGATTCCTCTAATACCCCTTATAAAGGTGATACTTTCCGGCCCCACCACCAAGGATGATTCAAGTTGACCTTCCACGGTTAACAGCTGAGAACATATTTGAACTTGTTCAGAATTCTTTGGTGAATATGCTGACCTGCATGTCTTGCTATTTCTCATTTTACAAGTTTTCCTAAATTTATTACCAGCACCTCAATTTAAGATAGTTCTTCTGAACAGTTCCATGTTGCATCTTTCTTTACATGAGACTAATGAGTTGTGGAAAAAAGCATTGATCCTCACCACAGATGATCGTCATTAGGGTTTATGAAAATGAGATTACAAAAATTGGTTTATATTTGTAGTAATAAAAGATTTAATAGGGTTTTAATTATGTTATTCAAAAGAATGAAAACTGAAATGAAATTAACCAGTCACGTAGCTGAAGTCAAAGTATTTTTCATAGCAAATTAAAGGATAAATAAAGAGAAGTGCTGATAGTTAACACATGTAATTAGAGGCTGCAGGAGATCAAAGAATAGAAATTGAATTTATGACAGAAAATAACATTTTTACTATACATGCTAATAGCCCAATTTTGCTATTTGATGTGAATGTGCCCATCCAAGTCCATCAGGGTCAATAACACAGATCCAAGTCCTGTGGATTACAAAAGAGCAAGTAAATATATATTTTGTTCTTGTAATGTATGTTTAGCTTCTGATGACAAAAAACCTTTGATCATGATTATACTCTGTATTGAAAAACAACTTCTTAAGGTCCCACCTTCAAAGGCGAGAGCTAATGTAAGGATCATAACCACATTATCTGAGATACACTTACATTCTTGCAGTTTAAAAATCCCCCTCAGCTCCTCCACTGCGACCTCCAGTTGCATGGCAGTATGATTTTCTTGACTTATTAATGTGCTGAGTGCCTAATGCAAAATGCACACATGTATTTTGACAACATAGGTTGAAGTTATAACAGCGTTCTTGAAATTGAACTCTTTGTGACAGTTGCTGCTGTACGGTGGGTTAAGCTAAGTCCATACAGCTTCGTTCTGACTGTAGGAACAGAGGAAGGCTATCAGTGGAGAAGGGTTTATGATAACATATGGTTTCCTGACCTTTAGCCCAGCACTTTTGCACTGATTGGCATTTGGTTGAGAGGAGGTTCGTTTGCCTTACATGTTTTGTCAGTCATTAATTTGAAGCTCTGCCTGTTTGTCTTGAAATGCTGCAGCAGAGTTGAGCAGCGCCCAAGCACATTTACAGTTGCAGTCGGCCGAAGCACCAGTACCACCTATTGCTCCTGTTACTCCTAACACTTGCAAACTTGGAATAGGATTTGTGCGGATAGCAAAGGCACTGCTCCAGCTTCAGTGGTTATGCTCATGACTTTATGATTTTTGCAGGCCATTTAGCAGCTTTGAACTGAGAAAGAATTTTACTCCTGTTTCTGTAGGCGGTCACATGCCATGACTTTAGTAGATGTGAACTGCACTGTTACCCTCTACTCTGATTGTCTTAAATGAAAGATAGTTTAAAGACCTCCACTAACTGTTTCAAAGATCATTCGCTTCCGAGGTCACCAGATTCCTAGGGCGAAAAAGATGCAGAAGTAAGAAAGGAGGAAAGACAGCAAGATCATGAAGAAAGGAAGAAGAAAACAAACAGGACGATCATGATGGTAATATATGTAAGCCTGCTGCCATTACCTAATGCTGATTGCATACATTGCTTAAAAATAATAGAAAATTTGGTGGTTATGTAAAGACTATATTTTACCATGGAATATATTGTGCTAGCCGCCCCCTGATATTTCCACTTGAGGATGTATTGCTTCATAACTTCACCTGGGAAAGGTCATTAAAAATAGGAATGGCCTTTTTTCTTCATTCAAACATTTTTTTTAGCTTTAAATGTACCCACTGCCAGGCATTCTGTTCAGCTTCCTCTATATGGATAACTGTTTTGCTGAAATCATTTGGCTTCTCTGAAGCCAGATTTATATTAAAGATCTTTTCTGTAAATAATACAGAGGCACAAGAAGATGTGAAATAAATCACGACTGTGCGTTACTGGTATTTTAACCTTAGATTGGCTCAAAAAATGAACTACAATAGGAAATTGCTACTTACGGATCTGAACTACTGGTGTATTGATGAAAATCTGGGGTTCTTTTCCTCATAAAGACTCATTATAGGAATATAAATTTCTCTATATGGAGTTGATCAAAGTCCATATAAATCATGATCAAAATTCATAGAAATATTACCCAAACTTTGACTAGAAAGAAACATAGATAAAATTCTGTATATATTCCAGGTTAGGACTGGGGTAAAAATATGTTTTTTATTGCAGCATTTATGTAGTTCATTTAGTATGTTTTATCAATGTTATTGCGGAAACTTATTTTTTCTTTTTTGCCAATTTTGCATCATTATCCAGACAGTTCTCAATCAGACACATTCCCCTTTGCTTGATTCTTCTTCTGAATTGCCACTTATATTGTTCTCCTTGCCATGTACTTCTAAAAATATTTTTAAGTGCCTACACACTTATGTGAATGTTTGATTTTACTTTTTTTGTTTATTCGACGGACAATGTACTTCAGTTGAAGGTGTAATATTGAGTACAGAATGACTTTTATTGTTCACCTAAAGCTTTTGAATTAAGGAGAGCGTTCCAGAAATAAAACTATTTTTATCTCTTTACTTATTTATCTCTTGTGGTATTTTTTCCAGAGGTTAATTCCATTGAACACTTTATTTATTTGTGCTTTACTTATTAGGATACTTGTAAATCTGGTAATGTGTTTTTGGAAAGATGGATGCTTGAATCTAACCTGTTGCCTGGGTCAAGAAAATTATCACTTTTTGGTAGGTTGTGAAGATACAATCCAAGTTGTGTTATCCATTTTATATCAGTTCTTCACACTTGCAACTATATGCAAGTAGCACTGTTAAAGGATGCAGTTTGTTCTCCGAAAAATGTTACTTACATAGAGTTGATAGGGAAAAATATTGCAGCATGTTTGAGTCTTGAAGTCTGGATTTTATCCATTTTATGAAGAAGGACATGATACGCTGGTGGTGGTGCAGTCCGCACAGAGGAACCATTAAAAAAGATAATCCTTTGTCTGTGTGACCTATGGAAATGTACCAGGAATTAACTGGCTTACCCTGTGTCCTAAGAAATACCAGGCCTTAGACTGCAGGAGATGCTGCAGATGGGATGCAGAGCCAACAGCAGTCTATAGAGCTTGAAGGAGTTGCAAGGGGAAGTCTAGGAAATATGTAATTGTAGCAAAACTTCATTGACAAAAATATTTCCTTCATTAGTAATAACATCTTTCAAAAAGTATTTCTCAGAAAGACATAATCCTTTAACTCTTTCATGCAGAGCGCACAGAAGACATTGTAAATGCTTATAAAAAACTTGGTACATGTAGATGACAAAGATCTATTAGGCGTAACCAGAGCACACTGGTAAAAGACTATACCTACTTTCTTCTAGGTCTCATTTCCTCACTTAAATACTAGAAAACACTCTTCCACAAGGTGATCATGCTACTGAACCTTTATAAGTGCTTTCCAAACTTGCCTAACCAATGCGTGGGTAGTTTTAGGAGTTCCGCTCATTCTCATGGAAGCAAACTAATTGCAGTTTTCCAAACTTTAGATTAGTCATCTAATGTACCACGGCCCTTGAAAAGCAAACCAAGTACACATTGTGTCCCACTCTTCCATAGCTTATTAGAGAGCCACTCTGCGTTTCAGAGCCTCTCTAGACACCACAGAACACTTAACTTCTGCCAGAGAAAACAAAGCAGGGAGCAGTAGTAGAGCGGAAGACTAGAACTCACTTATCACTAGCCAGGAAATAGGAAATGAAAAGCCAAGAATATGCTTGGGACTGGAAGTAAAATAAAACTTTTCTTACCCTCTTTACCTTTTCTCTTTAAGACCATTAAAAGAGATTTTAAAAATAATAAACCAGATGTGGATAAGAATATTAATTTGAATTTTCTGTATTGTCAACACTGCTCTCTGGAAAAAGTTTTGTTACACTCGTTGGTCTAGGAGGAGTGCTCTGGTTAATTATGTTCTAGCCTACAAAAAGAGGGCAGTATGTTCTCTCCTAGACGTAAGAGGAGGATGAAGTGTTTGGTAAAAGGACTGTTTCTGAAAATAGGAGATAAACTGTGCAGGGTGCTGTTTTTTCTATAGGAAGATATTAGGAACATTGTGCTAGCTCTTGAACATTGAAAGAATGTCCAAGAACACAGGCTCTGACTGGAGTTGAAAACTGGGCATCACTCTGTGCTTGTAACCATGATTATTATAAAATACAGTTTTAAGAAAATTATACCCAATCTTTATCCTCTGTTGCTTTCTGGTTAGCACAGAAGTGCCAATGCCCACAGGCAGTAAAGGCAGTAAAGTATGGGCTGCCTTCCCAGGCCCCAAACAAATCTTGCATTCCCTTTACTACAGAGATCTCTACCAGTTCCCAGAGATGTCTTCACGGTGAAGGCATGGGGGAAAATATAAGAAGGCAGGGTTTGCAGAAGGAAAGAGGGTTTCTTGCATGCAAGGAAGTGATTTGTACTTCTAGGAGAAGCTTGAATTTGAAGAAATATGAGAGTTTGGACTTACTAATTTCTGAAGTTTCTAGAGTATTTTGTCCTTGCTGTTTCCTCATTTGGTGTGCTAGTTGCCGTGATTCCTTGTCTCTGATGCTTCATTTATGCCTGAGTATATTTTGCAAATTAGCCACATTTTGCAAATAAGGCATCTGATTCTGATTTTTTTTTTGAAATCCACAGTCCAACCCACAATCCTACTAGTAGGGATGGCAATTCTGATTGTCACAAGGCCCAATTCTTTTTCTTCTCACCCTTCCACCTTTCTTTCTTTATCTGTATGATTTGTCTCCCACTACAAGCAGAAATAACAGAACAGAAACAAAAGAGACAACCCAAAATAGTTTTGTGATATCAGTCAAACTATACATTATTTATCCACTTTTGAATTTTAATGAAGAGGAATGCCATTTACTCATTAGTTTAGAAAGCCAAAAATACCTACCACTTACACTTTGACTCTGGGCTCTCTTCTGTTCCAGATACTACATTTTTCTTCTGTTTCCAAGACAGATGATACTAAATGTCAGTGTTTGACAGGCACTATTTTTTTTAACTCCATCGCTAAGTAATGCAGATCAGCAGTTACTGTAAGGGCTGACTGGAATCCAGAAGGAAGGTTTTTATTTATAACACTATAGACTTTGTTGTGCTATGATATACTGAAATGAACTGCGACATGGTGTGATGTGATGGTAAAAGTCCCTCCCAACCTGTTCAGCTTGTGGATAAAGGTTTTATAGGTAAAGTAAAGTAAGAGTGAAAAAAGACACAAACTATCTTTCGTTAAGCAGACTTGCATGAATTTTAGCAATATGAGAGCACAATTTTTAAAAATAAAAAATGAAAAAATCCTTTGTGGGTTATATAGGCTTCCTGAAGATACTAAAGACTTCTTTCTACTACCTTCAGACCCACAGTGTTACAAGAGGGAAAAAATTTACCCATAGTTTTGTTCATCTTTTCAGTAGAACATCACAGGAACAGAGCCAAAATGTCAACCCTTATTTCTGTATAGATATTTAAGTAGAAAAGCATGTATGAGACAAAGAAATGGGAAAACAGATTCTCAAGTTTGTAAATCCAAGCCAATCACTGCAATCTGCAAAGTTCAAATGGTTTCTGGAATTGAAGGTTAAGGTTTCTGTACATTCAAGTAAATATACTTTATTCTTGGAGTGCTTTTAGTAGTTCTGAGCAGTTTTGAAGCCACTTGTTAGCCACTTGTTACCTTAATTGATTTAGGTTGCCCACTTAAAACACAATTAAAAAGGTAATTATTACAACAGATGTAACATAAAAGTGTAGCAGGTTGGTCTAGGGGCTAAGCATGAAGGGATGAATCATTCCTGCCCTAGGCTATGCTGGAATTATGAAAAGAAAATTAAAAGAGAGATTGGTAGAAAAGTGCAAGGCATTGTAAAAAACATAATGAAAGAGGTGAAAAAAGGGGAATGGAAAGGGCATAAAATGTGGTACAAGGCAGCAGAAGGGTGGAAATTAGAAAACGTGTGGAAAGAGGCTACAAGGGCAGGGAATGTGGAGCTCCTATAAATATCTGATATCTCTTGGGAGAAATAGCTGTCATCTTGTTACATCCTTACAAATTGACACTTCTATCACAGTTACTGTCATTGATGTTCTGTAAAGGCTCCACTAAAAAAAAATGTTAAAAACATAACTAAGTAAGGCTAAATGTAAGTAAGCACACCAGTGTTCAACACTTCACTGCTTACAAATCCCAGTCTTAGTAGTATTGTGTATGTTGCAGCACTAATATTTATTATGTTGTGAGACTTTTGATGCTCCCATTACCAAACTGTAATCAGGAACAGTTCCTAGACTTAAGCATTGTCAGGGTTTTCTCATTGTAGGACTATGTTTCCAGTTTATGATGGTTCTGATACATCTCATGCTGAATGTCTCAAATAAAAGTTCAGTGTGTGTGGATGCTCCAGTATCTGTTCCCCTTTCAAAAAGGACAATTGCAAATAAATACACTTTCTCTATGGAAACAGTTGTTTTNGCACTAATATTTATTATGTTGTGAGACTTTTGATGCTCCCATTACCAAACTGTAATCAGGAACAGTTCCTAGACTTAAGCATTGTCAGGGTTTTCTCATTGTAGGACTATGTTTCCAGTTTATGATTCTGATACATCTCATGCTGAATGTCTCAAATAAAAGTTCAGTGTGTGTGGATGCTCCAGTATCTGTTCCCCTTTCAATAAGGACAATTGCAAATAAATACACTCTATGGAAATAGTTGTTTTCATGGAAACTAACATTAACTACTCTTCTGTTATGGAATTCAGAAGGCAGGAGTTTTTCTCTTCATCACGTTAGGGTTGTCCAAATAAAGTTAAGATCTGCTGTGCCAGAATTGGTGAGAAATTGTATGTGCAGTCAGGTCAGAATACTTGCCAGAGATCTCCCATATATTATATGTAGAATTACGTGTTGAAATGATGTAAAAAATCAGCTCCATCATAGATTAAAATGCCAGAATGCTAAATACTTTTGTGTCTGACTGTCTAACTATGTAGGTTCTATTTCCATTAAAGAAAGCAAATGAGATTTAATTTTTTTGCAGTGTGGCAGTTTCACGAGTCACATCATCAGCTCATTTTCTCACTGACTCTTCTTAAGTCAAACATAGTCTTAAATTCCATTGCTCAGATTTTCGAGTAAGAACATTTATGGAGCTTTATCACTTTCATCTGTGCACTTTAAAATATGTCAACCATCACTTGGGCAAAGTTTTGCATGATTGCATATAGTTTTGTTTCAAGATGAAATAGATATGGAAGCAATTGTCTTTTAATACTTCTGCTTTCTGACAGATTTCTAGAAACACAGAGTTAATGTTACTTAATGGGCAATATATTTTAGGCAACTATGTTAGATGAAGCAACTATGCATAGATAGTGTGGATGCACAGATAGTGTCATTTGCCATTATGAACTCCCAAATAAGTATCTTAGAACATACAAAACAAGAATTGACAGCATAAGAACTCTGAATAGTGTTTTGTTTCAGAGGGCACAAAATGGAGGAAAAAAAGAACACTGATAGCTTTTATCAGTGAGACTTAATGTTCTTCTAAAACACAGAAAATAAGCACTGTCACAAGGTTATCCTGATCTTTATTTTTGTTTAATTGCAGTGACCTTAGTTCTATTGATAAATCATCCTTTTGAATATCCTGAAGTCTGTCTACAGTAAATTTCTGTAGTGCAGTACACTTGGGCAAGAACAGTTTGAAGCATTTACATTGAGAAAGGATTGCCAGAGGGAATGAATCCAAAGGGCATTAAAATAGTAAAGCTCTTAGGAAGCTTAGTGGTGTAGAAGACAAGTTATTTGTATTTCAGGCTATGGAGACAATCTAAGTAGTGTCAAGACGTTGAAAAAAATATGAAAATGCAGTAGAAATACAACTTTGGTGCTTAACTGGAAAACATGGACATCATGCCATGACTTAATCGCTCCTTAACCTATCCCATGATTTCTAAGTCAAGAAGTACTGAATGCTTAAGTAGATTGAAAATATGTTAAAATCTTTGATTTGGACTGCAAAAGGAATAGGTTTGATTATGTGTGCTGCCCAAATGCTAGCAACAATTCTTATTGCTGGAGAAGAACATGCCAGCAGCACTTGGCCACACTGAAGATGAAATCCATGGCAAGCCTGACGTCCTAAAATCACTTTTTTTTTTTTGGATCAACCCCTTCCACAAACAACCAGTCAATTTTTAAAGTATCCAGAGTCTCTCCCATAGCTGTAAACATCATACTGAAGTTTGGAAGTGGAGAAGCTGTGCCCTAAAAAGAGAAGACTGGATTTAGAAACTGAATCTACAGCAACATTCCTGTTTTGTTTGTTTGTCTAACACCCTTCCTCCACAGCAGAGTCCTCCAAAAGTTTGTTTGTCTGACTCGCATCTTGCTGTGGACAGTTGTAATGTTTTTGTGGATGAAGATCATGGTATAGCAGCACAAAATCTTTAAGCAGTTTCCTATGACCGTTTCTCTTGTCACTGGTGGTCTTTGGAAGTCTCTTTGTACTTGATGCCATTGGGAACAGTGCAAGGAGCCATGGGCTCAGCGTTAAAACTAGGATGGTCCTGTTCATACTACACTGAGTCCTGTTCTACTGGTCCAACTAGCAATGGTTCACCTTGCTAATGTGGAAATGAAGAGCTTTTCAAAGACAGTAATGGGTGTCTAACAGCAATTTACACTTTAGAAGGTTTTAAATATCAATTAAAAATACACTTTAGTAAATAAAATAACTGCAGCAGTAATTCAAAGTTCTTTAAGAAAAAAATGTTCAGCCAAGTTGCATTTAATAATATTCTGTCCTGTATCACTGAGGATTATCACACAATTGATTCTTCTAAATGAACTGCACATATTACAGGAATCTACCATGATACTGACCATTAATTCTAAGGGTGCTTGAGTGTTACATATGCAAGTTATATATCCTTGGCCTTTATCTCGGTCTTTCCTGAGTCCAGAACTTTCAAGGTTATTGATTTTCAATCATTCAGTAAACATACCCAATTTGTTCTTCTTGAGCTAACACAATATGCCAGTTCATGCAAGCCCGACTTCCTCATTCTCATTTGTAGATCAACTTGTCCCCTGAGAGATGATTTGATATCCCACTGTTATTATAAATGTTCTCACCTCTGGCCTTCAGCCTTTACCTGCCTCCTCCTTTCCTGACCGTCAAACTACACTGCGGTCCTTCAGTTTGACGTGTTAATGACTTATCAGCCAGATCATCTCATTTGGAAAAAAGGGTGCTACACAACTAGGATATACTGGCTTGGCTGCTGTGCAAGAGTTAAACCAGCTATTCTACACGTGATTTACGTGGAATTGAAATATATCACAGGATGGCAATAGTTAACTGTGTATAAAAAGCATGAATAATTGCAAAGATGGAATTACAGTCATTATGTTGTTGCCACATGTAATTTAACTATTATTGGCAGGATAAACTTGGCTCTGCTCATTTGCTTGCAAAAAACAGGTGATGATGGCAAAAATCTGGTATTTTTTCAACTTTTGTAAAGTGTGATATACCTTTAGATTTTATGACATTGAAAACTCCCAGTGTTCTGTGTGGTGCAGTGGTGCTTCCTGGTGTTGCTTAATCATTCCAACATTAATGAGGCTGTTGAGACTAAAGATTTTATGTTGGTGTTTTGGCCAAGCTGCAGTAACCTATCACTACCTAATGATATCTTAAAGCTTTAAACAAACATAGAGCAGAAGCATTAAAAAAGTCATATGATTAAATCACCAATCTGAGGCAAAAGAGTTTAAAATTGCTTAGTTTTAATTTTTATAAAACAGTAACACCACCACTTTAGTGCTTCACATCAAACCCAAAGTCACTCAGGGCTGTATTCAGATAGCAATAGATGGCAGTCTGGGCTGTAACTATTACAATATATAACTTTAATAGAGCGCATCAGTGTGCCAGTCAGACAGGGTTACTGGAGTTAATGGGGACATGCAGTTGCCTCTGAGAACATCTTCTGCAGAAACCTAACTTCAGTGCCATCCCTGCTTCTGTTTACTGAGTATATAGAAAGCCACATTTTGTGGCCTTAAAGGCAGGTCTCTTGATCTTAGGTGTCACAACAGTTGGAGAGTCTCATTAGAGCATCTTAATATGTAATTTGGCCATCACAGATGATATCCTAGTCTAGTCCATCCCTGCTTACTCAGAAGCAGAGATGAATTGCAGGCCTTCACATGGAAACACATCACCCCTCCCTTGCTAAGATGGGTTCTGCTGATGGTGTAGGAGAAGTAGGGTCAGGTCCTCACTCTTTTCTCCTCCATCCACTTGGCACTGCAGAGTAGTCACTCAGAGCTGCAGAGACCTTGGTCTGCACTCTGTTTTATTCAGTTTCTGATTTCTAGGTGATTAACACTGTGTAAGATAATAATACAGCTAAAAGATGAAGTCCAATTGGATGTCCCAAGAGCCTTTTAAGTGGATGTTTATCAAAAGGGCGAATAATGCTGCAGTGAAGCTTTGAGACAGGTTTGTGCTGCATTTCCATTCGGTGCCAGGAATCTGCGAACAGAGCCGATGCTGCTTTGTTCTGTGGTCATCCTCACTTTGCATTTAAAGACTCTATGCCCATTCCCCCATTTGCTTGTAATTTTGGAGCTGCTTTACCTGCGCAAGCTTAAAGTTATGAATGGTATTTAGAATCAAATGCCTGCCTGTATAATCTGAAGTTCTCATATTTTTCTGGATTCATTCTAATATCATTGAGCTTACAATATTTTGTCAATATTGCAATGTAGGTAAGAGAAGTTGGACTGTCAGGCAATAGACACCTTAAAAGCCATTACTTTAGTCACCACACCTAGCAGTTGTTCTTGTCATTCAGACTAATCATTCAGACTTGTCATTCAGACTCCTTGTCCTTGTGATGCCTTAGGCAGGAACAAAGCTCTCCTCAGCCTGGAAAGGGGATGATTCTTCTGTGGATGCTCAAGCAGGTGAGCCAGGCTCAGATTCATAAGCCAGGCAGTGGTCCAGGCTGCCGGGATTCACAGGGGTCAGCCTAGATCCTTCTGAGTCTGTCTGCAACTCCTCAGGACTGGAACTTCCTCAAAGAACATTGAACGTTGTTAGTCCCAGGGCAAAACGGGAAATGACTGAGAAGAGTCACCAGCTCAACCACAGGTCAACGGCTGTCCCAATGCTGGGAAGGGCAGGGACAGTCCTCTTGTCTTGAATGCCAGCCCATTTACACGTGTGCCTCTGCTGTCATATTCAGCATTAGAGAAGATAAATGAACTGTTGAAATATTTCAAGTGCTGCTTGGTGAAGCAGCTCTACGGGGACATGCAAGGTTGTAAATAACCTGATCCTTTAATTTGGTGAATAAAAGCCTTGCTATTGTTTATAGAGAAGAAAACGCAGAACAAAAGAAATTCATTCCAAATTCCCTGTGTTAATGCTGGAGAATCCGTAGGGTCAGCACTAAGTATTAAGTGAATCCTCAAGGACCACCCTGAGACAACATTGTCCCTGCATCGTTCTGGATAGGAGGTGCAGTGGAAGATGTAACCCAATTTCTCGCCAGGATAGAAGAGATGGAAGGAGAGAGGTGGAAGAGAGGAAGAAAAAGATGGTTGATGAACATATTTCCCTGTGTTCATGCTAGATGGTATGATTTTTGTGATAGGAAGGAAGTCAAAGAAGAAAGCAATGCTTTAGAAATTTGCTACTTTCTGGTCTGTTGTTAGAAGGGATTTTTCTTCTTTTTTAAAAATAAATAATTAACACTTGTGTGAAATGTAATCTAAAATATCTTGTGCATTCTGCCTGCTTAACATAGGAGTTCTACAGGAGGATGTAAAGTTTTGTTTTATCCTTCACTGAACTACATGGTGCAGCAAAGAAAATAAAATAACATACCAAGCCTGTCAGATGTTAAAATTTCAATAATCTGCAGGTTGCCCTATAAAGGAAAATATATTCTTGATAATACAGCTCAGGGAACATGGTTTGATCCCACTAAATACTTATTTTTGTAAAGCGCCATAGAGCACAGTGCATAGACAACATGAAATATGCAGTAGAGCCCACATACCCTTTGGTGACTGATTGTTCTTTGCTCATTTGCACGGCTTGATTTGCATTGTCCTTCCTTCCCCCAAGCAAATACACTTCCTTGCTAACAGGATACCAGCTGCTGTTCTAATTTCACATTAAGTCCATGTCCCAGTTTCACATTTGTGATATGCTAATGTCAACTTCAGAGCGCTTCTGCAAGGCACTTAACGTGGGTGGAAATCTTTTTGCTCCTTTTTTACTGGGTCACATGATATTACAGACCTGCCACCTCAAAGTACCGTGAAGAGGCATCATAATGTTGTGCAGTATTTTCAACTATATTTAAAAGCCTATTGATATTGCTAAATCTCTTGTTGCATGTATTTCTCTTTCAAGTAGCTATTTTGTTTAGTGCTGAAGTGTTTACTAGTGATAGGGAAAACAGCCTGTCATATTGATCTCTAATGTATATGATTAGATGAATATACTTTACTTTCCTTAATTAGCGCTTTGCAGATCTGCTAAATTTCATGAGTAGCTACAAAGTGCATAATCACAACTTAAAGGCATATCGCAATCATTTAAGGCAGTGGGAAGAATCCCCAGTATCAGTGATCCAGCTTTAGTCTGTAACATCAAATCTTCCTTTGTGGAAGGAAGATTTGCGGAAGATTATGGAACACACTTGCACTTAATGTCCTCTAGATAAGCCTGCTACATCTATTCCCAGCTTACAAACTTGGGGAGATGAGTGAAAATTCCAAGGAGTCAGAAGTTTGGATTTAAGTCTGGCTTTAGAGCTCCTTTAGGTCTCCTACCTACTATTTGAAAATAAAATGAATAGTTTTATTGCTTTTGAAAATAAATTGTATTTACTTTTTATGCCTGTTAGGTACTGATGGATGGATGATGGATGATGCAGGAACCAGAGGGTAAATATGAAATAGATGGGCTAGAGGCAGCCCTGGTGCCTGGAGAGAGGTGCTGTGCAACTGGGAATGCTGCAAGATATCATGCCTAATAGCAGCATATTGTAAATATGAATAAGCCTGTGGATAAAGGAAAACTAAAGATTTGTGCTGTGTACACATGACATTTCAGAATGGCCATCACCTTGGGACCAAGCAAACAGAGGAGGGGTAGGTTTGGCCAGGTGGCCTCCTCCATCCTTCTTCCCAAGCAGCCAAAACCTGGTGTCAAGTGATGCTCGTTTGTCCGTGGCTGCCACGTGCAACAGGCTGGTGGTGTCTGCCTGCAACATCTCAGCCTGTTTTATGCTAAAACACTTAATATTAAACTCAGAAATAAGGCAGGTGGGAGAGACTTTTGGAGAGCAGTTGTGTACCATGAGCAGTCATCGAATAGAGGAGAACACCAGCCTTAGCTCTTGCTTTGTTTTTCTAATTTCATTAGTGAGGAAGGAGGCTGTGGCAGCAAAACTGATAAAAAGTGGGAGTTGGGGAAAGTGATACAAGAAAAGCTCCTTAAAGGTCAGATCTGTCACTTATATTATTAATATGTCATATGTAACATTTAGGTGAAGTTGACAGTGAATTGGAATTAACAAATTTAATGAGAAGGATGCATGCTTAATATCTCAGTGATATATCATTTCCAAGTATTGCAGCATTCACAAAAATATTGTAACTTCCAGAAAAACCACTCAAACTAGAAAAAAAAAGTGTTAATTACAGGCTAGAACTAGGACTGAAAGTCTGTGGCTACAGGGAGTGTTCTACTCCCATTTTGTGTCTCCTAAGTCCTGTTACAGGGAACAGAGAAGGGCTATATCTGTCACACACATGTCTAGGATAAATCTGGGATCTGAAGTCCTATCAGGTAAATGAAGCAAAAAGGTATTTTGAAATCCAGATAAGATAATAATAAGATAAAAAGAGATCTCGTGTATGCACAAGGAGATCCCCAGGACAAATCTAGGTTGGGGTAAAGCTAAGTAGATAGCAGAGCTGTTGAGGAGGAGCAAAAAAACCAAGTATACTCCAGAACTGTGTTTCATTTTGTTTTGCCTTTTTAGTAATGTAGACATTTGTCTTTGGGTTATTGATTTAAATTCCTTTTCATTACACATTACACATAGGGAAATGCAGACTTTTGTCCCAAAACAGACTCCTACAAATCAAATGAAATCTTTTCCAGAAATTTTGTTTCCTTCTATGGATGCTGAGTGGGGCTTACAACCATCAGTTCCCCCAGTTAGGTGAGACTAAGCTGTTGTTTATGGTGTTATAATCAGGAAGTTGTCTATACATAAGATAAAATGTGCTGCTTTTATTTTAAGTTGTCTGATGTTCACAGTGGACTGAACTGAATCTGTCAGGCAGAGGGCACTGTCTTCTTGAAGGCAACACTCAAATAAACAAGGCTGCCTTGGGATGTCTGAAACCAAACTAATATTATTTGCTCTAAAGGAAGAACTAATTTTTGTAATCATATTGAGACTTGAGATTGAAAAT
Organism: Crypturellus undulatus; assembly: GCA_013389825.1. Taxonomy (NCBI): domain Eukaryota; kingdom Metazoa; phylum Chordata; class Aves; order Tinamiformes; family Tinamidae; genus Crypturellus; species Crypturellus undulatus. The sequence goes on along the minus strand of VWPW01026668.1, from coordinate 72,096 downwards.
TTTCTTGTCTTATCAAACTGCACTTGAAGAGGTAAACCTGGAAAAATAGAGCAAGACTTCTGATGTCAATCTCCTGATGATGAGTGAAGACAGTTCAAGAACTAGTAGTGTCAAGAGCAAGAAAATAACCCTTTGTGCCAAACATTTTTCAGTATCGCTCTGGCAAATGGCAGGCAACAAGAAGTAGGACCCATAATATCTTAGGAGTACAGTGTGAATTTATAATTTGTGGGCATTTTGTTAAGCATATTTGATGTCATGTGGCTTCTTGGGTTGCAATATGCTTATTCTAGAAGCCCATTTGAGGTACCTGGTATGACCCAAAAACACTAAACGGCAAAGACTTTTCAAAGTGTGTTGAAAAGTCACTGCCACCTTCATTTAAATGCTGTAGACGCTTCAGTCTTGGCATCTGGCACCTACTGATTCCCAGTACAGTTTTTAACAGGTGATTTGTTTTGCCTTTGCTGAAAATGTCTCAAATGTAGAAGTGAATCTGATTTTATTGTACGTGGGAAAACATGGCTTAGCAATTCAACCACAGTTCAAATTGATTTGCTTGTCAGAATTCTCACATATTATATTAAAATATATGTAGTATATAATATATAACATAAAACGTAACTATATATTATTATATTGTTTTTATATATTGACTATTTCAATGTTGATCTTTCTCATGGTTTGTTTTGTCAGATTACTCTTACTGTACAAACTGAAGATGCCACAATACCCTCAAAAATTTCTATAGAGTCACTATATCTGATAGATACACAGTACAACCAGGACGCTGCTCAGTTTCTCTTCAGTAAACAGAATTTCAAGGTCATTTTACAATGCCTTGGATACAGTTGGTTAGAATACAGTATATATTAAACTAAACTAAACTAAATTAAACTAAAATAAAACAAAACAAGTGTTGAGAAGTCACTGAGATGCAGAAAAACAAATGCAAAAAACCCATGATCTTCTGACATGAAATAATTGAATCTTTCATAGGGTGCATGAGTTTTAACATGTAAGAAGAATATAGATTGAGGAGAAAGTATCTTATTTTATCAAGAAGATAAAAAGCATCAGAGCCCCTACCAAGTTGTAATTCAGCTTTCCCTTTGGAGTGGCATGATGGAATTAATACACTTCAGGCATGTGACAAATGAAGATGAGTTTGCAAGGCGTGTTAGAGATCATGCAGTGTTTAATCTGTTGAAATCTGTTTAATCTGTTGAAAACTCAAAAAAAAAGAAAGTGAAAAGGGGCTGGCTGAAGAAGAGACAAGTCTAAATAAGCTGGGAAGAAGGTCAAGTCTGAAACAGAGAGGAGGGATTTCACTCGTTCCCTCTGCCAAGGGAAAGGAATTCTGGATCAGTGATTTGGCACCTACTTATGGGCTTGGTTAAAGCCCTGCTGCTTGGGATTTGCTTAACATTTTAAACTTGCGCTAGAGGAATTTCTTGGTGGTTTTGTGTCCGTGTGTGTTTCTTTGCTAAGTTCTTTGCACTGATGGAATCTGAAAAACAAAACCAGATTACTTTTCATATTAAAGAGAAAGTCCCAACCAGGCTAAACTCTAATCTGGGCTCCCAGAGGTACATTGGTGAATATTTAGAGTTAAACATATCTGAAAACTAAGGGCAAACCTTGCAACAGAAGGATAAAAATACTTCCATGTCAGTACTTCCATGTCTGTTTGTGGACAATGATTAACTTCCATATTCTTCTTGTTTATTTGTCTGTTTTCCTGTGTTTTTGTTGTTTTGTCCAAACATTTAGATATTCTACAGGACAGATACTGAGCGGTAATTTAAATTTCAGGCCTTCAGATAGTTATCTTTATTTGTGTTTTCCCACTTCTTAAGACAACTAAACCAATCTAATATGTGACCTGATTTTCTACTTCAAATCTGTCTGTTTTTTGCATCTTCTGCTTGATTTAACCTTCTCCACTTCCTCTGGTCACTGTTGCAGAAAATACAATTTGATGCAAGTTCACCTGTTATGGTGAGAAGAAAGCACAGAGCTGGATCTGTTAGCCCAGAAGACCCCACTGGTAAATAAGCAGATGCTGGAAGTTTCTTTACGCAGTTGGAAGTTACTCAACCTTTCCGAATTTTCAGTTGACAGCAAAATTTGAGCAGAACTGTGCTGAACTTCCTTCGCACGAGATAGTCTGCTGGTTAGAATGGAAGAAGCATACAACTTTTTTTTTTTAATTTATTTAAGGATATCACATGCAGTTATAACCTAAATGGTTTGCATCTGGAAAACATTGGTGAGATGAGTCAAGATCAGTGGTTTTAGAACTTTAAATTCAAGCTTGTTTTTCCCCAGGAATCTGCTGATGTTTGAAACATTTATACCACTTTCTTTCTTAGGAGCTTTATGCTGCCACCCACAACTGCAGTATCTAATCACAGATTTATCTTGAAATGGCTGCATGTTTTTATTGTAGTTTAATGGGAGAAAAATAAACTCTGTACTTCATCAAATACATCTGTCAAGATTGTCAAAAATTGCATAAAAAAGCAATTGCCTAGCCATTGCATAAAAAAAAAGTAAATATGGGAGAACATTTTCCCAAGAAGACCAACAAAACAGAATTGTGGTTGGTTGGTATCCTTTTTATAGAAATTGAAAATAAGTGTGTTTTTGACCAAGTTCGTAGTACTGACCACTTATGAACCTATGTTCCTGTAAAGCAAGGGGCTGAGCCAGTTACACCAAAAGAAAGACACAAGAGCATGAAAGTTATTTTTGTTTTGAAACTTTTTCCATCGTATATCATGCTGTGTTCTATATTTTTTCAGTAATGATAACAATTCACTTTTTTTTTTCCAGAAATGTTTCTCTTTATCCTAGAAATCAACTTTTATCTATAAAAACAGAAGAAAACACATAGAAGTTTCAGCTATTTCTGCAAAACTGAAATAAACCATAGGCCTATATAAATATTTCATTCACATTAATAAAAGCAGTTCTGTTGTTTAGCCTTGACATGATCTAATCTCTGTTTCTACTTTAGTGTTTGCCTTCTGGTGTAACGTGCTGTGTGTTACCCTGCTTGCATGCATCTAGCTATGGGACTCAAGACATACAGCCTCTATCTGAGGCCAAGAAGACAGATATGAAAGGGACATGGAATACCTGTGCCATAGGATGTTAGTGAGGAATGATACATGCCAAACACTTTTTTTCCCTCCTCTTAATACATTCCTGCTGACTAATAAGGCGAGGACTCTCAGGGCTTGGCTGTGTCATCCACTGCATATAGTCCAAAACACTTTTATTGCTGCTGGAAACAAGAACATCTCTAATGGCATAAGCTTCTTGTTTTTGGCAAGTAAGGCTGAAATTACAAATGAATTGTGAATTGTGAAAAGATTTTGTTGGATCAATCATTTGTCTTTTTCATTAGTTTTACTTAGCGTTTTATTTTAAATAGTTTTTTGTTCAAAATAATTGAAAGGTTTGCTTATTATGCTTGTGTTTTGAATGCCTTTAATCCCTTTAATGATTTTTTTGGCTTCAAACTCTCATTAGAAAGCCATTCTTAGCAAGTCACGCATGGAGGGCCGTTTTCATCTTCATTTAATGTGAACATAAACACAGAGTCAACAGTCAACATAGTTTACCTTATGTGCTGTTTTTTTTTCTTTTTTTTTTGGATAGACATTTCCATGCTTTTGGTAGGCACTTTTTTATTAGGCCCTGCTCCATCATTTCATTCACTTTTCCATCAAGTTCACACACACACATAAAATACTGTTAAAACAAAATTACTTTCCAAAATGTGGACTCAGAATCAAGCACTCATACTTACATTCAGATCTTCCCACTGCAGGTCAGATTCAGTGAAAGAGTATTTCTTCTTTCAGACAGACATTATTAACAAATTAGTTTGCAGAGCAAAATAGAGACCTCGAGATTCTCCGTATCCTCATCAGAATAGCTAGGCAGGCTTGAATTTTTACCTGCATATGTGTCAACACAGAGAGCGATTGATTCCCTTCTCTCTGGCAGCCTTTGATATTCCAGCATTAGATACAAGAATCGGTGACTCCTGCTCTGCCACTACTTTTAATCCCTAATTATGTCCTTGAAGTTATCAGCCCACTAGCCACGTGGCAGAACAGACACAGAAATAAGTAGGTGGGAGAGGCATCACAAATGTAATCAGTTTAATATGGAATCTAGTATTAAGGCTATCATTTCTAAGTATTTGCCAAAATGTTTTCCATTGTTCAGAAGCTTTTTGCATCCCTCCACATAACCACACAGTTTCTACTTTTACAAAATATGGGAGCAATCACTTGTTTTGGGACAACATTGCCAGCTATCTCCCTGTCTGAGCGACGCAGAAAAGAGGCAAATGCGATTCCTGAGACTTCTCAAAGGAAAATATTGTTGTATTGCTGATTTCAATGAGCATTTTATTCTAGGTGGAAAACAAGAAATCCTTATATAAAAAAGTAGGAAAGGTAGAAATCTTCTAAAATGATGACAATATTTTGCCTCTTACTGGAAGCTTAATTGTAGAGTTCTCTCTTTCCTGGGAATTCTCTTCTCTTGCTAAGACATGTGGTATGCAGTTAGCTACCTCCTCACAGTCCTCCCATGCCTTCTCCACCTTACAAAGTCAAGATCGCGAGAAGCAATTCCACTTTGCCATGATCTCTGTATTGCTCATGGATTCGTATGAGGTTTCGGTCTGACTTTGAGCCACAAATAAGCATTTTCTTTGATTTTCAGGTGTTTTAAAGACAATGTTTGCTAGGCTCCTTGGCTGCATAGGCACAGCTAAAATGTATCAAAGTGCTTTCAGGGATAAAGCTCCATCTCTGCAAGAAATTTGATTTCTTGGAATACCTAATGAGGTCTAATAGATGAATCGGCGTTTTGTGGTGCTCAGTTAGGCTCTTTTCTTTGATTCTTTGTTAAAAAAAAAAAAAAAAGAATGGATCAGGAAGCTATCATTATATATATTAAATCCAGTTCTAAGTTTACAGTTTGTTTTGATCCACATTTTTTTTGCCTCTAAAAATGCCTTTTGGCTTTATGCCTCTTACTGCACCCAGGGTGTATTATTATGGCACAACACTGCACATCCTGTCAGGCCGTATGTTCTACCAGATGTTCTTTGGAATTATTTTTTCACCATTTGAAAATCGTTTTGGTAGTTTCTTTAATTACACAAGCATCTGATTCTTCTGCAGCCCAAGAAACAAGACTCTATTATGATTTGAATAAGTATGTGTCTTATGCATGCACATATACAAACTCAATTGCATACTAATATCTCCACCCAGTGCCTACAAGATACATAGATATGTCTGTTTACTATTAGTCTGTAATCATGTGATATGCAATAGAAGTGAAAGCAGTTGTTTAAGAACTGATCCAAGAACAGGAAATAAGGCAATAAAAACTATCTAGGATAATGACTTTAGAACAACACTGGAAATATGATATAAGTGATCCCACTTCATCCTAACCCTTGCCATCTTATTAATGGGTGGTCCTAATGGTAAATTTCTCCAGAAAAAAAATCTCCAAATATATTGTGCCAAATCATTTATCTCACTAATCAGTTTCGTTACTGATTTTATTGCTTTACTGACAGAAGTTTTAGCATATTTTTAAAAATTTATTACTATTTGGGGCTTTTTGTTAGATTTTTTATTTCAATAAATTGAGCTATTTCTTTATAGCTCTCTAAAGAGATTCAAGTTTTATGGGCTCATTGGCTAAAAAAGAACTAAATAGAAAAATCTGTTTGGTAACTCTTCCAGATTTTCTATTTTAATGAATAGATGTTTATGAATGCCAGTCTTTAAAGGGCATGATTCAAAATTCATGGCAGGAAATAGGAAGGCTCCCTCCCAACTGGTAGGTTGGAGCAGAGTTTAAAAAATAATGATCAAGTCTGGTTTTGTTTAATACTGGTCTTGCTTGTGTCAATGTTGTATCACTTTATTACCCAGGAAATCTCAGTGCAGCAGAATGAAACAGGATATTTGTTGAGTCTTCATCTGCAATCAAATTCTTTTGCGGAAAGATAGCTATTATCCAAGGTATTAAACAGGACATTACAAATGGAGCAATCAGTTGGGCCAGCAAAATCCTGAGCTCCGAAATTGGGGATAGGGGCAGGGAGAGGGAGAAGGAGTAGGATTTTGTTTTGGGCAGGTGTTTGGATTTTATGTAAACAGTTTTGCCAGCATCAGGTCTACAGAAACTAGGAATTAGGCCTCAGAAATCCCAGCAAGACTTAACACTCCTTATTACATTCCTTGTGTTTGTCTTCTGCTTTGAAGCCTTTGGGGCAGCCTTGCTCATGTTTTCCAAATATTTCTGTATAACCAGGAAAGCTAGGAAATTGCTTATACTTCTAAAATGGAGGTTGAAATTCTCATATAATCCATGACTCAGAGGTGTGAGGCTCTAAGAAAAACACCTAATACTATGAGGAAATTGCAAGACTTGGCAACTTCGCTCAGATGAATCATGAGGCTTAAGACTCAACAACTTTTGCTCTAAGTCAATGACATGCCACTTCCACTTGGGTGTACAGACAGCTGGGAGAAATTTCCACATTATTTATTTAAGAAAAAAATAAGGCAGCTAAGGGAAAAAACAGTGGACTTTGTTCTTATTCACCTCAAGTATGTCTTTATACCTGACCAAAAGCCTTCGCAATTCCTCTTTCTTGCAAACTGGAGAAGCCTAAGGGTGAAAAGTAAACTCCCTGAAATAATGTCCTTCTCTGGAAGGCTTCACTTGTCTCTGTCAGGTCATGCTTTGGGTACCAATGAAGCTCCGAGGTAAGCTCTGAAGGTTATTCCAAATGATTGCTTGTAAACACTATAAACCACATCACGCTGTCTGGTGTGCTGCATATTTCACATATATTTTCAGAGATGGAGAATAACATTCCCTTATTTATTTTTTTTTATCTTTTTTATGAGCCATGGACATTGAAAATCTTTCTAATTACTAAAAGTGTATAAAATAACTCTTGCATAACTGATTTTTTTTTTTTTTTTTTACTTGTCTTTCAGTATCTTAGATCCTGTCTGCAAATCCCATTGGGAAGCTGAGAGTCTGTCTCTGCCAGCTTTACTCACAGTCTCCTTTCTGTAGTTGTTCGATTATGCGGATCAGATCACTGCGGATTGCAGGCTACCAAATTAAGTTCTCAAAATGCTGACAACCTAAATGCTGTCACATGTTAATGTTATTACATCACGGAAAGTCAGAGTTTTCTGTACCCACAAGACACATTAGGTTGTTGTTTGTGCTTTGCTACCCATCTGGTGAGTAGCTAATTATTTGGACCCCTTCCAGCAGGGTCCAAAAAGCACCTGGCAGAGCTTGTGCATCTGTTTCATTTTGTTTGCAGGAATGTTACATACCCTTTCTGGTTACCACTGATTGATTATAAATTGCGCTTGAAGAGCAAAGGTGAATTGAGGCCAATATATTGATGGGGACTGGGTTGGGTGTCAACGAAGTCTAATCTCCACAGTCTCCCTGTATTTCCAGTAGAAAAAGGCATGCTCACATTTTAGTACTACCTGTAAGCACGTAAAAGCCAATGTCTTACTGAATTTCAAGAAAATTTTGGTTCTTGGATTTTATCTTAAGAGGTGATTTTTAAACTTGTTTCCGATTTTGTGCTGGAAGAATAAGGTCATTGTTATTAGTCTCAAAATATCACACTGAGGATAAATTACCCCAAAGGATACCCATTCCTCCCTAGCTAACCAAAAACAGCCCCTGGGATGATTTTCTTTAGTCTATGAAGCATTTTTCTGCTGCGTAGGAAGATGCAGACATCTGTTGGATGCCTCCTAATGCATCCATGTGTGGCCAGGTGCTTCATTAGGCCCATCACATGCTACCAGATATGGAAGAAGGAGGTTGCTGAGGTGGTTGTTGAGGGGCTTCAGGCTACATTTCAGGAAACTTTTTATGGCCTGAGGAGCTATTTATCTGGAAATACAGCATTGTAAAATCTGAACTGTCCTATCCAAAGAAGAGTGGTGCAAGTGTCAGTGAAAACAGTGTCCATTTAGACTATAAGCAGCTTCTTGATGTGAAGATGTCTTATTCATTTCATTCGTATTTGTAAAGCAAGAAAGGTGTCCACACTGTCTTGGGATTCATGCGAATACCCACATGTGGACAAGGTTTCTGCCAGCTAGGGAATATTTATGGCCTGCAATATACAAAAGGGCATGGTAAATGATCATAAAGTCTCCTTCTAGCCTTAAGAATCTACAAAATCTGTCTGAAATGCTTCCTAATTCTGTAAGGAAATGGGAAGAACACCATGTGTCTTATGTGAACATGCTGTGAATAGCAAGTGTCCAGCAAGTGGTTAAACTGAACAGTAATGTAAACAACCAGTAAGGTGAAATTCCTCTGTATAAACTCTATGAAACAATTAACACATTATTGAGCAAGTGGCATCAGATCTAATACATCCTGTGTTTTTTTTTTTATTGGGGAGGGAGGTGACAGAAGAGAAACAGTTGTTTTGGTTTATGGCCAAGCAGCAGAACATCTATCTGCAATGTATCCAAGACGTGTGCATAGGCCGGCCATCAGCTTGTGTGCTTGCACTGATCGTGAGCTCAGCTCCTGCTAGAGAAGATGGACACTTTCATTTGTCTTTATTTTTCCACAGACCAGGGCAATAGTAACATCTGCCCCCTCCAACCAGTCATTTATACTGCTGGAATCAACTCTGTCTTATGATGAACACAATACTTAAAATAGTGTGGCAATTATATTATCAGTGAAAAAAAAAGGGCAGTACATCTGAACTGTACTGGCTGAGTGGTTACACTTCACAGCTAAAAAGCAAATGCAGGGCAAATGCAGGGCAATATGGTGTGCCTGCCACATGCAACTTGTATTGCAACACTTTTTCACATCCAGATTCACCATTTCAGTGCTTTACTGCCCCTTGTGATTTAAGAAGTTCTGACTTCTGTAGAACATTCTACCAAATACTCATAACAAAGGACAGAATTACACTACATGACTTAAAAAAAGTAAATGGTGGCTATGTGGTGTGTCATATGTAATTTATTTATTCTTTAAATTACATATTTTTTCTGTCTTTCTTATATAGGCTTCGTGTTGTATGTATATATTCTCCTAGAGTATGTGTACCTCCACTGGTTCACTAAAATCCTTCTACCGTTTAGCCAAAATGTCCCTTGGAATAGTGTTACAGATCCAAGCATTTTTTTCTGTAGATATTGCACATTGTGCTAAATTAACCTTTCACTTTCAAACTGCAGGTCTGGTTGATGTTAATCCAGGTATCAAGTCTGACCATTTGGAGTCTAAATTCAAAGAACATCTAGTCCTCCTGGATAAACTTGAGTTTTCTTCCATCTCCATTGAGGATATGAAATGATGGGGAGTCATGAAGAAACTCAGCCTGAGGGGAGCCAAGGAGCAATTCCTTAGAACTCTCAAATTCTTCTATCTATTCCTACCTGGTTTTTCTCCTTTCCAGTGCAAAGCCAAATAGAGAACTTATACCTCTAGTGGAAGGCGGCTCATATATTGAATCACAGTGTGAGCTCTGAGGTTGGCAGTGGCCTCACGGGGGCTTCTTTTAACCCTTTATTAATTTAACTTAATTTAAATCAAATTCAGGCTCTTCAGAGATGACAAATACTCCAAAACCACCAGAGCAACCTCACTTTGTAAGGTAAGAAGGGCACAGCCCAGTTTATTCATTCATGAACATCCTGCAAACCTGAAGATTTCTTAGAGAAACACAGTCAGAGTTTTTTGTCCCCCTTAGGAAATATATATGTTAATCTATTGTTGTATCCCTAATCCTCTTTTCATGATATTTTTTCTCTCTCCTTTCTCTTTTAATTCTCTTTTTCATCTTCTTTTGGACTAAGATCGATTATTGTCAGACATGGTTACCTAGCCCCATCTCCTGTTAAGAACAGCTGTGAATGAAAAGACAGCAGCACTTTAGGTTTAGCAAATGGTATCCATTAGGACTATGAAATGGAGGAATCCTTTTACATGCAGCTATCCTGTCTTTCACTGAGAACATAAGTATTTTCTGCCATTCTTTCTCCCTTATCTGTCTCTTTCTGAGGATGTGCTGTCCACATTACCTTTATTAAAAATAATGATTTCTGATTTCTTATTATACACATCAACACACTGTCAGCAGCACTGGAAGAAAATGACAACAACAGAAGACATACTAATTTTGTTTTATATTGCCTTTTTAGCTACTTAAACCCTCAAAACTTCCTCTGTTCCTCAGGATGCTGCCTTATTTGTTTAAGTGAAGACAGCACTCTGAGGTGAACCCATTGCTTTTTGCTGTTATAGATTATGTTAGGCATAATAACGACACTTACAAATAAAAAATAAGTAAATAATGGGCCTCCTCCTGGTAACATTTCTTATACACTTGTGTAAGCCTCATGCAGCTACTTATTTTGTTGTCAGTAGGGCAGCATTTTTTGAAGCCCAAACCCCTTATTCTCTATGCAGAATATTTTTGCACCCATTTGTCGTTAAAAAAAATGAGAACAGGGAATTAAATGGCATGCCAGCAGATTGATAACATGTCGTTCTAGCTTCCTTCTTTTCTTGTAAGGCCTATATTGTATCTAAAAGCTGGAGTCTGTAATAAAACAAAATGGAGTTGAGGATATATGGTGGAAAATTCTCCATGTCTGGGTGAATGCAGAGTATCTGTGTGTCACTTGGTCAGAGTTGTGTGGACAGGTAAATGCCTGAGGCATTTCTACTATTAAATCTTAAACTGAATATCAAACACATCTGATGACAAATTGAGAGTGACTTGATTTTCATCAGGATCAAAAACCCTTCCTGAAGCAATAAATACTTATCCAAATGCAGTTCCCTCCCAGAAGACACAGATCTAGATTTTTCCTGATTGACTTTAGCCTCTTAACAGAAGTAGCCATGTTAAGAGCACAGTCTGCCTAGATAAGAAAGAGGAAAGAAGGTCTCTCCTTGGGAAGTTCCTGTCAGCTTCCATCAGCTATCAGGATAACCAAGCACTCTCCCAACTCGGGTGCCCCTGTTACAGGTCTAAAGAAAGGTGAGTTGAGCCCTGGAGTTTATAATATTAGCTTTTCGTATGGTTTGCTTAGAGATAAATCTTCTTTTAACTGGTAGAAGTATGCTGGAGGCACAATATTCCAACTAGGTCATATAAATGGAGTACTCGGATCTTCAATAATAATTTAGATCCTTATTAATGCATGTTTTGCATGCTTCATTGCTGCTTTGAGCATCCAAATGAAAAAAAATCGGATGTTCTGTTAGAAAACCTTGGTATCTAGACTTATTCTTGAATCTCCAAACATAATTTACTATGTATGTTTGTTATTAATAAGCTATGTGCATAGCGAACAACTTTCCAATTTACATATTAATAAAAATGAGTGATCTTCAGATTGTGTTCAATTTACTGAGTTAGCTGTGCACTTGCTTATTTGGATCTTTAAAAAAAAAAGTAGGTGAATGTACGTGCATAAAACGTGCTTCAAGGGCTTCAGTATTACAACAGTAGCAGAAACTATACTTCCTCTAGCTTCACTACCCTACTCCATGGTTTATCTTCAACCTGGATACAGGAGCTAAGCCAAGAGACAACAGCCTGGCTAGGTTTGTGATCCTACACTGTGTTCAGCTGGGAGGCAGCATTTTTGCTGAACTGAAGGTCATGGATGAGCTACATTTCCTACCTGAAATGTCCCCATGAAGCATCACTTTTTCTGGCCAAGGAGACACACTTTCTACAAGTATATCGCTGGCTCTCTGTTGTCAAGACATGCATTTCAATCAAAAGGTGGTATATCACATACATTTCTGTACACCAGGCTCCATTATTATATATATATATATATTTATATTTATATGTATATTTAGCAAGCTTCTAAATTTAATTGCCTTTCTATCCTGGTCAACAGAGGGACATTGGGCTGTGGTGATTCTGTGATTTGAATTCTGAAGTAAAGTTTTCCAAGACTAGCAACATAATGTCCTCGGTTAAAATACCCCACCAATAAAATGTTAGTGTGTTGGTAAACAGATAATCTTATTTGAGTACAGCAAAAGGTTAAATTTATCCTGTTCATTAACTCCTTACTTCATTAAGGAAATAGCATTGAGATGGTATTTTGGGGGTCTGGATTGGTTCTTTAATTCATTTATCATCTTGGTAACATAACATACTTTTTTTTTTTCTCTAATCTATTGTAGAGACTCCCAATTGATTAACCTCCAAAAGGCATTTAGTGTCCATTATAATTTCAACAGTGATCTGCAAGAAATGCCTAGGGCTGGCAGGGCTTGTTTGTGCAGACTGTGTTTTAAAAGAAGCAGTTCAGACAAAACACCTTCAGGTCTATTTTTCTCAGCGGCAGACAAAAGAACTTTCTAGCAACAATAGATATTTATGTAACTGAAGCAGTGTGGAAATATGTGTGTGTGAAAACCTGGAAACAGATTCCAGAGCCCACAAACCACTGTTTGACAGCTGTGTATTAGATTTTAAGTTTACTCAGGTAGACAGTCAATGTCATATAAAACTGACCAACTTTGTTTTAAGTTAATGTGTTTGAACATAGAAATTCAATCTGGGAAACTTTATCATCTCTTCTACATGTGCCTATATGCTGTTGAGATATTTTTACTGATCTATATCAGTTAAAATATATCATGGATGGGATTCAGCTCCAAACTAATGCCTGAGTCCACATATGGGATCCACAGGCCTGTGGACAATTGCAAGTCTTCAGGTGTAACTGTTATTACTGATGGAAGACTTGCCACTACCCAGTCAGTGTAGTCCATCTTTGAAGAAAACAGCTAAGCTTTAACTCAGTTGCTCATGTAAAAGTGTAAGCTGTACCATTCAAGGTGCTCTGGCATGTTCATGACCTGCATGGAACTGGTATATCGTATATGGGTGTTGTGAGAAAACTGTGCACCCAGAAATCAGCTAGGTTTCTTTCCCCAAGGCTTCTCCAGAGGCACTGGAGACACGCTTATGAGTGCCTGGGCATAATTCTGAGTGCCTAGACATAATTCTGAGTCCCTAGTCTAAGGGCTCTGGTCATTTGTTTTGCTCTTTGGACTCCCAATGGCCATCATGGGATCTTGGACACTGAGCTCACAGCTCGGTAGCAAATCACATCAGCTTACGGGTATTTGTTTTGGTAGATTAGTTTTTTTCATCTCAGTGAATTAAACTGACTTAGCCTATAGATGCATAACCATTATACTGCAAACAGAGCATTGATGGCCACGGGCAGGGAGCTGGAGAAGGAGGGAACTGTGAAGGAAAGGACAATTGGCCTTTTCAGCAGCAAGTAGCCGTTTGATGAAATTAAGTAAATTACTACACCCTGTGCAGTCTTGCAAAACTGAACCTTAATGCCTCAGGGGTGGAAGGTGAAGTGTGGCTGGATTTGGGATGCTCCTGCCATAGGAAAGAAGTAGGACAGAAAGCCAGGGGCACCTATGAAAGCCAGACTGCTTACTTATGATGTTGCCAAGGAAAATGGCAAGGGATAGGAAGAACCAGTTTGAAGAATATGCCTTAGAAAGGAGGGCATGGCATTGAAGGTGGCTAGTTTATTTGGCCACAGTCTCAGAAGAGCCCTTCCAACAGAAGGCGGTTCTCTATTGCCTCTTTCCCAATTACTGTGCCACTATTTGCTGCCTGTGCCAGGCTTTGTGTCATGCTCCTGCTCTGTTGTTTCTTCTTCGACCTCTGCTGTCCAGCTGCCACCTGCAGCTCTTTCAGTAATCAGAGAAGTTGGAAAGGGATTGTCTCTTTTGGAAGGGATCCCCAGAAGAATTGAAAAAGGGGTCAAGTCTGCTCAAGATAGCAAAGGGAGATGGGTTCTCACACACTTTAGAGATAAAAATAGAGATTTTCAATACATATCTTGCTTCAGACAAGTTTTTCTGTATATGCAGTGGCTTTAGAAAGTTTAGAAATGCACACAAAAAAAAAGAAAAAAAAAAAAGCATGTAATTATACTTCTTCAGAATATCACTCAAGTTCCAGAGGTCTTCAATTCAGGGATGCCTTGAGCTACAGATGGTATCTTGCTGTTTAGGAATCCTCAATAGATGCAGAGAAAGATCTGCAGAAAAGTGCTAGGCTCGTGTGGCTCTACAAGGCTGCTTTTGATGCTCCTGGAGACAGACTGTGGAACTAGAGGTGGACTAACCCAGTGGGACAGTTCTTATGTTCTTACTCTTTTCCATAAAGTTACCCAATCAGATTTGGAAGTATGAAAACTTCTACATCACAGCAGATGGCACCAGGCAGTTCCATAGATTCATCTATGCTGATTGGTTTGGGGTTTGTAATGTTATCTTGTTCTCCTATTTCTCTCCTTTGATAAAGAACAATGTCAGTGTGTGAGAAAAGGAGCACAAGCCACATAACACCTTAGTGTTATAGAAGGAGTCTGGGCCCCTTCTGGCTCAGATAAACTGTTTTTACCTTCTATTCTACTTTCTCAATTGAGGATGAAGAACATTTCTTGTTTTCCCTCTCATCAGGGAAGGTGTGATGCTTCCAGGTAGGACACTAGGAGTAGAGGAATGCCATCCTCCGCCATGAACAGTAAATATGTATTTCCTTCTACCATATTTCACTGTCATTCAAACAGAGGTTTTTTTCTCCCTCCCTGGTTACTTTTCCCATTCACTCTAGCACTGAGTTGCAGGGAAAGGATGTGAAAATGGGTGCTATGGTATCTCTGTATCATTATTAATATGCTGCCATACACTTGTTTGAGCTGCTACTGAGTGAGCCAGTGTTTGGCCTCAGCAGTCTTACAGCTGCATTAGGGCAGCCTCATGCCCAGAAGCCTTCCATGTGGTTTCTGGAAAAGATCTGAAATGCTATTTAGCCCTCAGCCAGGAGAAAGTTCCATGTCATTTGTCTAGATACCACAATGCGAGCGCTCTAAGCCAGGAACTGCTTCCATATTCTCTTCCTTTTGGTGGGCTCCAAGTGCTACCACAATAGGAATCACAGAGCAGACAACATACTGCGAATTTAACTGGGGGAATGTATACTACTTGTAACCTAAGGTAAGATTTATGGAAGGAGCTATCACCTTCTGTCCAACTGAGAGAAGAGATTCATCTGGATAAAGCAAAATCATAGCTCAAGCAAAATGTTGACAGAACAGGCTGTCACGAGGAGATGATGGTGCAAAGAAAGGTCTGTGACCCTGCTGACTGTTGGGCACAGAGAGCTCTGAGCTAGAGCTGACCTGAGCGAGCAGTCCAGATGGTGTGAAGGTGCAGGTCAGTGCTGCACAGGCATATCTAGGTTAGCTCCAGAAACTGTTCAGTTATTTTCAGGTGGCACCGTCCCTAAGCCACCTGTGCAGGCTCAGGATTGAACTAGCTTACTTGGAGACAGCTCCGGTATTTTCATGTCACCCTTCACAGGTCATAACAGAGGATTCAAACTGCATTGGTGCTTCTCTGCTCACAGAGCTGATAATACACCCAGGCATAATCAGGAGCAGGTTGCATTATTTCTAAGAGGACAGACAAGACTGAGTTCTTTGCAAGAGCATTGAAATAGCTGAGATTTCAGGATTTCCATGAAATGCTTTTATCTTGCGTGGATTTTGCTTGAATCACTCTTTGATTTTATACAAAAACATTAGATGATGTTGCCCATTCTTCTCTAAGAACCTAAGCAGTCCTTAATGAAGCAGTCCTTAATGTCTATGTGAAAACTGAAATGTTATGATGAATTAACTACATAGCGGATTTGTAATGGCAAGTATCCTACCACCTGCAGTGTTTTGAAATCTTGATTAATGCTTATAACAAAGGGAAAATAAGTACTAATGAGTTTGTTTCTTAGCATTTTTATAATTTTATAGTTTTGTTTAATGCTTACAGTGTTAATTACTATCCAAAAATAATCCTTCTCATGCTGAAAAGCTTTTATTGGCAGCTATGTCTTCAAGACTTTGTGTTGATTCATAAGTAATTTAAGTTGACAAGGACTCCAGCAGCATAAAAGGGAAGAAAGATCCTGTTTTCAAGGACTGATTTAGTTGTGGTTTCTGTATGGCTGATGCAGGAAACTAAATGTACTTTGATGGTAATATAAAGTCTCACCACTCCCTGAGTGAGGGTTGAGGTAATTAGCAGGGCTCTGTGCCAGGACGCAATGCAATTCACCATGGCTGAACCTAATTCAAGATTTATTGAGTGAGAATTTCAGTTATTTGTGGGCTTTCAAGCTACAGATTTTTCTACATTTAAGGCCTTCTGACAACCTGTTTATTTTCTTATGCATGTCCTGCTTAATATATTCCCTTTTGGGGTTCTTAATTGAGACTTCTTCAGGTTTTTATGCTGCAAAATTGGAAGGGAGTCAGAGATTCAGGTTACCTTGCTTTGAAATGAATGCTGTGATTTCCAGTTCTCTTTGTAATGGCAAGGGGAAAGGAGTGACAGCAACACCAGTTAACCTTAATTTTATTCCCATTAATTTGAAAGTATTTCCTGTGGTTCCCAGAGCTAGTAGAAGCCAGGTATTAATTCTGAAGTCATCAGAGCCTTTGGTTTAGATTGTGGTTCAAGTAGGTTCTGTTGTCTAGAGTGTTGACTCTTGGCATCCTGAATCTTTAAAGGTCTATCCTGGCAGAGGGAGTTGAACTGTTCAGCTCAGGTTATCAGCATTCAGAATTCCTTCTCCTGCTAAGCAGGTATTTTCATGTTAGTTAAAGGAAGACTTGAAATTTTGCAGATTTCCTTTTTTTTTTTTTTTTTTGGAAAGTATAAAATTCTGGAAATAACAAAATATCCTTATCCAGGCACCTTGCTTTGTCATACGCAATATAAAAAATAGCTATATTTATATAATTAGAAAAGGGCTTTGATATCACTCCAAAGATAAAAATAAATTCTAATGATATCTTTTACCCTTTTAAAAACAAACTATTTGTTATTTTCCATAAAGAATTTTTAATTTATTGAATCACCAAATGTTAAGGTCTGAATCTTTTCCAGCTCTGCTTAAATGGCTCTGTGATGTAGGTGCTGGTTAATAGAAAAAAAAATTAAAGGCTGCAGTTTGCTTTCACATGCTTATTTATGAGGTTACTTTCTTTAGCTGCTAATGTTTCTTTCCTCCCACATACTCTATAGGTAACTATTGAAATATGCCAGCTACATGTGACCATATGAAAAGTAGTGTATGTATCTTTTCAGGGATGTTAAAAACATTTCCATCATCTGCAGATTTGGTGTTGTTTATGTGATAAGCATCCCACCAGTCAGATGTGCATGTGCATTGCTGGGCAAATTTCAGATGTGGGACAGCAGCAGATTTGGGCTGTGTTTTCATGTAAAATATTCCTTTGGTTCATCTCTGAGAATAGTTTATGACATATTTCTTGGTATACGTTTATTTGTATAGAATCTGATATCTATATAAGGAAAGATGTTTTAGGCTAGGACATCCTTGTGTGTAAAGTGCCAAAGCTTTTACTTATTTAGCATGAGATGGTGTTAATAGCATTTAGCTTAGAGTATGCCAGGCGCTGGAAAGCTTCTAGGGAATCTGTAGGCTTATTTGTTGCTATGCAAAGAATATTCCTTGCCTTCTTATATAAAAGGGGTGATGAGCACATCCTGCTATTTGTTTTCTACTCAAGGTTTTTGTTGTGAAGCAGGTCACCTGGAGCTAAGTGTGAGGCTGTGGTTTGCACCAAGAAACACAGAAGCAATATAAAGGATATATAAGGATCCTTACAAGAGCTGGTCAGGGCTGGTTTTGGTTGAAATGCAATCTACCCATTGGAAAAAGAAAGGATTTGCAAGTCCAATTTCCAATCAGAAACAGAGAAGCATATGTTATTAAGGTAAAAGTCTTTTCTCTGTAAATTCTTTGAAATCGGTAGGAGCAGCATAAACATTGGTCTTCAGCACTCAAATGGAGTATCCTATTCACTGGTTATTTTGGTGATCTTACGTTTTTTCTCTTGAACTTTCAAAAACTAAGTCTCCTTTTCCCTCTTCATAAAATTCTTATCGCGTGAAAATAAGCTCTGCCTTCTTTCCCACTACCAGCTGAAGGCATTTTATCTTCTCTCCCACCCAGGTGCAAAGCTGTCTGATGGCTAACTATCACAATAAATCTTTGTCCTAATGTTCCCTTTCTAAAGGCTGTTAAGCAATTACAGTGATTTTATACTCGATTATAGAGCCAATGACCCAGATTCATCTGAGTTGGCTTTTGCTTTTAACCAGTCACTCTGGTAGTCCAAGGTAGGCATTAGGATTCACTCAACAGCCAGTGTGGAGAAAGAACTGCTTCCCAAGAATGATTAATGATAATATGGGAGTCACCCATCAAGAAATCTGTCTTTCCAGTGACTATAGAGAGAACATAGAACTTTAGTTTAAATTAAAGACCTAACTTTTCGGCATCTAAATCTAGAAGAAAGCAATCCCAAGCCAAGGTTTCTCAAGTGGGGAAAACTCTTCAACCTTGTAGAGAAGGGCATTGCAGGAAAAGTGAGTATCAGATTACACTAAATTCACAGTGAAAATTAAGCTAGCTGATTTAATAGTCCCTTTGACTAGTCAGTATGTACACTGTATATATGGTTATCTAGTAAATAGCTTTATATATATATATCTAAACAGAGGGAGAGCATTAGGAATTGATTTATAGATGCTGAGCAAGGCAAAATGTTGCAATTAACATAAGGAGTTAATAATGACTTGGGCATGATTTGCCAGCTAGCATTTCCAGCACAGCTCACAGAGAGAGCACTGCAGGTTTTAAATCTTAGCCCTGTGATTTGAGAGCTTTCTGACTGGGATGCAGCCCTCCTTCTCAGCTGTCACATTCCCTGAGGCTAAAGGCGGAAATAAAGTTGAGGAAAAGCATGGATGCATAGAGGGTCTAATTCTGCTTTCAGTTATGGTGATATGTTTCATTCAATTAAGTCAGTAGGGTTGCACCGAGAAGATGACAAGGTATTTCAGAAAAGATTTGCCCTCATTCTGTAGCTTCCAACCTATGGCTTGCACAAAATGGAAATTGATTTTAATAATAATAATAATAAAATGTTGTACTGAATGTCAACAAGTTAAATCCTAAAGAAACCTTGGATAATTGTCTTTTCTAGTGAACAAATGCGTGTATTTGAAACGAAACAAATCAGAAAAATCCTTTTCCTGTTAAAAAAGTTTCATGCCGAATTAATCTTTCTAAAAAACCTTTGAAATACTGTGTTCATTCTTGCTGCTGTTAATTACAGAATAGATTAATGTACCTCAGACAACTCTAGCTTTGTTGTCCCATTGCTAGCTTTAAAGGATATTCTTGGCTAACAATATAAAACAGGTACATATTTCTTCTGTGTTCTAAGGTTAAAAGAAAAAAGATCCTTAGCTAGGTGCACCTCTCTTCTGCAGGTTTATGTCCTTACTTAGCATTTCATCATTCTGCCTGAGCGCATTTTCTGTATCTCTTTGTGTAAAAGAGGGAAAAATGGTGTTTTAACTCTATGTATTTCTCTGTTTCTCTCTCTATATGTGTCCCTATAGCCCCATGTATAAAAAGTGTCATCTTGCGTTTGTGTTGTGTGGAAGTAATTAGTGCACTGAACTATGAAAGGCTGGAAGCTTATTTAAATTTAATTCTATCAAAATAGCATCTTGCTGCAGTGATAAGACAGATTATTATATCTCAAAAAATCTTTAGTTGAACTAATAGGAAAAAAGAAAAGGCCTGATGTTTCTTAGCTGCATCCTTTTATCTACAAAACAAAATGCTGCATCTTCACTGGCACAGATCATTATTCTAAACAGCCTGGCAAGCTTTAAGATGTCTTGGAGACATTGGGTCGCATTGTGAATACACTGAAATCAGCACTAATAATATGACTGTAAAGCATGCTTTAGGTGAAAGAAATTTCACTTAAATAGAGAAAACTTAAAAAGAGAGTATACACAGTGTGGAGGGAGGGTCAGATAACATGGGAACAATATAGGAATGTTGTCAAAGAATGCACTCCAGAGGGCTGTGCTGCCATTCAGAGGGACCTGGACAGGATGGAGAGTTGGGCAGAGAGGAACCTCATGAGGTTCAACAAGGACAAGTGCAGGGTCCTGCACCAGGGGAGGAATAACCCCAGGCACCAGCACAGATTAGGGGTTGATCTGCTGGAAATCAGGTGGATCTGGGAGATGGATTTGGGAGTCCTGGTTGATGACAAGTTAACCATGAGGCAGCAACGTCCCCTCGTGGCCAAGAAGGCCGATGGGCTCCTGGCTGCATGAGGAGGAGCGTTGGCAGCAGGTGGAGGGAGGGGATCCTGCCCCTCTGCTCAGCTCTGGTGAGGCCGCAGCTGGAGTATTGGGGGCAGCTCTGGGCTCCCCAGGACAAGAGGGATGGGGAGCTTCTAGAGAGGGTCCAGCAGAGAGCAACCAAGATGATTAAGGGACTGGAGTATATATCGTATGAGGAAAGACTAAATGAGCTGGGCCTGTTTAGAAGATTTGAGAGGGGATCTGATCAATATGTGTTAAGTACCTGAGCGGAGAATGTAGGGAGGATGGGGCCAAACTCTTCTCAGTGGTGGCCAGTGACAGGACAAGGGGTAATGGGTGCAAGTTGAAACCCAGGCAGTTCCATCTCCATGTGAGGAAGAACTTCTTTGCTGTGAGGGTGCCCGAGCCCTGGCACAGGCTGCCCAGAGAGGCTGTGGAGTCTCCTTCTCTGGAGATCTTCCAAACCCGCCTGGATGCCACCCTGTGCCCCGTGCTCTGGGTGTCCCTGCTGGAGCAGGGGGTTGGACTAGATCATCTTTAGAGGTGCCGTCCAACCTCAACTGTTCTGGGATTCTGTAAAATAGTAAGCAGGCTCCTGGAGGATAAAGAACTCTACTATGATCTGAACCATCTCAAGAAATAACAGTGGACTGTTACTACTGACCTCTTTGTATGATTTATAGTTTATTTTATGAATGCAGATATGCATTTGTGGGTCCATACATTTACAAAAACACAAGACCCACTATTTGACCCTGTAAAAAGAGCTTCAGCTTTTCTAATGTGACTTTCTCTCCAGACATGTATAGCATAGTGAGACCTATAGGGTGTTGAACACTTTTGATAACCTGGTCCTAATTGTGGGAGCATTTGGAAAAAAAAAAAAAACTATTTGTAGGAGAAAAATACCAAGGAATGAGTGATCTTCAATGAAGTGTCTGAGAAGACTCCTTTTGCAGGAGATATAGACCTGCAGTGGAAGAATCTAACTTGAATGCTCATTACTTTAGGGTGAATGTTATAGTTGTAATTCTGTAGTATCTCTGTCAGCTCCTAGCATGGCAGCTGAAGAAATCACCTGAGAAGTTTTACAGGTGAAACAAAATTTGCCAGACTTTTCATCACTTTTGCAAAAAGGGAGGAACTATTTTGCTTCATTTTGTTTCTACTTAATCCACAGACAAAGCAGCAGGTCTTTTTATTATGATTTTCCTTTGTGTCTGTACTATGGAATGGAGTCATTTTTTTTCCCAAACCTGCTTAGATCCTTAAGCAAAATGGGAGCTGGGAACAGAAAGAGAGATAATGAAGGTTCACTCCTCTTTTAGAAATGTATGGTGTGTGGAGAAAGTATCAATGGTCTGATCTTGTTAGGTAGTCACTCCCATCCACCGTCAGAGTCTCATTTTTTCTTGATTTTGGTAAGCACTGAAGGCACAAAGCAGCTTGCGTTGTCAAGCCAAAAGCATCTAGCACTTTGGGGAGATCTGGGCATTTTCACAAAGCTCTGTGCTCTTGTCCACCTGCAGCTGCCTTTTCCTGTCCTGAAGTGCATGAGACCTCTTTGCATAATGAGCAGATCTCAATAATGGCAACTTGAAGATACCCAGGAGGTTCATCTGAAAGGAAGGTGGTGAGCAGAACAGCTTGGGTGTTATGTGGACCTATAATCAAGGACCAAATGTATAAGGGGGAGCAAGCCCAACCTATGGCACAGGTGCACTCAATACAGATTTTCATGTTTTGATGCTGTCTTTATTGTAAAGCTAGCTTTTTCTTGGAACATTTCTGTTTTTTGATTATGTTCAACATAGGTAATAATTAAATAAGCTAATAAAAAGAGCCTGATCCTGCATTTTCTCCTGGGGAAAATTTCTGCCTCTTTAGTTAACAGCAGTGAAACCTGTTGTAGAACTTTCTCTTCTTAGTAAAACATCTTAAGCTAAGCTAGGCCTGGGAGCATTTTTAAACTAGTGTATCCCCCTAAGTTAACTCTTAGAAGAAATATTAATCTATTCCGAATAGATTAAAATGGTACGATAATAATGTTAGATGATAGAGCATTTTGCCTAGAGGCTTTTGTTCACACTGAGTCTTCCATCTGCAGATGCAACAAGACTTCTTTTGAACTAAGTTTCTGAAAATTCAGTCAGATTCATCCTTAACCCTGATTTGTGATTCTCATAACTTAGCATACTGACAAGAAGGATTAGGACTACTTCTTGGTATGTTTGTAGCCACTGGATTCCTAAATATTTTATTGCATATCCATATATTTTTCATATGTGCTATTTGAATTACATTGTAGTTTAGTAATTTACTGTGTTACATGTTTAAGATTTTAATTAACATTCTTTTGAATCTGTTACTTTAAAATCTCTGCTTTTTTTGGAAATGTAATCTTTGCATTTCTTTTGATTCCAATATCCCGCTTGCAAATCAACAAGATGCTCTTTTTTTTTTTTTTTTTTACTAATTTGACCTCCAGTCTCTTGAAAGTCAACATTACTTTATAGTATTGGGTTCCTTTTTAATGATTTTGAAAACTCTACTGGCAATATGTAATAAATTTACTGAGTTTCATGCTTCCATTTCTAAACCAGTTTTGCTTTTCAGAAGCAAATGGTGGATTCTCCAGACACATGAGATTGGTTCCTGGAGGGCGTTTATAGCATTATCTGCTTTAGCCTTGCCACTAAACTTAATTTTGATTAAATTACCTGTGGCATTCTTTGTCTTATTATTATTATTCCTTATGTTATCAATTTCACATCTTGTAGCCAGTATGAAACCAAATCTCCTCAAAAGCTGTTCCCTTGAAAGAGCATGCAGAACATGCTGCTTTTTTTTTTGCTGTAAAACCTTTAAAAATGAGAGCAATGTTTTATAAATAGTCACAGTCTGAATCAAAAACAAAGTGAGCTGATGTCTACAACAAGGTACAGTACTGCTTACCTAGGGTCAGATAACTGATGACATATCCTGTATTTTTCAATGTGATCTTTTATTTTAATAAAAAATCACAAAACCAGATTCAGACATATCACCTCCTATGGTGTATGCCAGTTTAGCCGTTAGATTCAGATCGAGAGAATTAATGATTAGACCTTTACTTGTCCAAAAGCTTTTCCATGTAACTTTATTATGAACATCAAGAGATAGTTCATCTTACAATCTTATGAAGTATTACATTCATTTTTGCTAGTAACAATGTGGTTGAATTTTTTAGGGATTCATGCTATAAACCTCTAGAAATTACAAGTTCTCAGTTTTGCAATCGAAGATGGATCATCTGGGGGGAAAGTCCAATTTCATTTGAAAATCTAGCTGTTATTCCAGAGAAACAGCACAATTCTATCTTTAAATTCATTTTGATCTGTCTTCTGTTAAGATGTACCCTGCACTCAAATCATCAAAGACTTTTGCTAAATCTTCATGGGGCCAAGGGCAAGACACAAACCACACGGTTTTGGAAGGGGGAGGAAGAAAGGTGTTGCAGGGATGATGGATAGTGTGACAGGACAGAGGCTCCCAGGGGATCCCAAGGGATCTTATCACCCCTTGGCTGGGTTGGGCGTACAGCCGTTTTCAAGGCAATTATGTGCTGCCAACAGGGCATAAAAAACTGTCTGACTTCCCCCCAACACAGGGGCACCAGCGTTGCCTCCATGGCCCTGCACCACCATGACCACTAGGTCATGACGGAAGAAGACGGAGACACTCATAAGCCTCTCTGGTGTGACTGCTGAGTGTTTGTTGGAGTGAATCTTGCTGTTGACAGCGTGCAGAGAGATGTGTTTTGCGCAGATTTCACCAAGCAGTTGTCCTTGATCTGCTCACAGGCACAGAGGGAATTCCCGCTACATCTTCGGTCAAGAGCTGGCAGCGGTGCTGATAACAGTCATTACAGGCTTGAATAAAAGCCAGCGTGTGTGCTAAGCAGCAGATGCGTGTTCCCCTCTGATCTTTCCTCTCATCTGCGTGCCTTCAACAAAACCATTGATGAAATTCTGGGTTGGGGATGCCGTTGCATTACTTCTGCTCAGAAACAGTGGATACAGGGAATCACACTTTCTCAGCCTAAAATAGCTACAGTTAACCTAGCATTTCTGTGAAGAGGCAAGGAAGAGACAGCAAGAGAGACAGGCAGCACAGCTAAAAGTGTCAGCACTTTCTGTAAAGTTGGCCATTACCAGCAGAAATATCACCCTCCACTCCAGCTGTGCTGACAGAAATACTGGAAATATCCAGGTGGGAATATTACTGGGCTATGCACTGAGATCAGCTAGTTGCAGGAGATATCATTCCCCACCACCTAAATCAGCTTGAACTGTGACTGAAATAAGCTGCTCCTAAGCTTGAGGACTCCCCCTACATTCCTTATTGCCCTGGTCCTTGTCCTGGCCCAGCTGTTTGTGCAGCTGCATGTGGAGTCTGGCTTAAAAATTGATCCAAGAGTAAAATGTTCTTTTAGCTTTATTTATTTTTTTTTTTCAGCTAGATCAGTGCTCACTGCTCAGCCTCGCAGACACCGTGAGAGCACAACAGGGGATGGGTGGGTGGACCAGGCTGCTTGAGCTGATGTAAGAGTTGCTGAATGCAAACCATGTTCTGAGGGAGCCTGGCTGGCTATCTAGAAAATAAATGATAGTGTGACAGATCATCTGGGGACCAGACAGAACGCTTAGATATTTAGAGCGCCAAAGCCTCCTCTGAATATGCCAAGCTGTTCCACCCTTATGTATTATTCAAATAAGCTTTCCTCAGCTTTTTAACATTTGTTTCTGCTTTATCCTTTCTCAGAGCTTCACACATTTTTGAAATATCAGGCGATCTGGTTCCCATTCACAGTTTGGTCTTTAGTGCTGAGTGTTGAGAAATGATTTTCAATAATCACCCCACATCAGTAGATAACAGTATGCTAAGTTAGAACAGATCAAATCTTTTGGCTTCCTCCTTCTGTGATCTTTTTTTTTCAGTAATTGGCTTTTCTAGAACACTGTAGTAATCTGTCAAATGTATCATTTTGTTAATAAAAAACCTGCTAGAGATCATATCTAGCTTCCTGTATAATCTCACATAAAAATACAGTGCAGCTGGAGAAAAGTTTCTTTTTAAAAAAAAGCAGTTGAAGGTTAAAGCTGTTCATTTTAACACAGATAGTCAAATCACCATAGTCAAATCACACCTGCATTGTCTGTACTCAGTGTAAAAACTAATATGGACCGACTACATTCTGCAGTCTTATAAACTAAGAAATATGAAAATAACTCAGGTGAAATGCAGCAAGCAGATGTATTGGTTGTGCAAACCAGCTATTATACTTGTTGGCTTGAGACTACGTGTTCGCTTCAGGCTTCCCTAACAGTGGACTCAAGCCTGGCTGTGTTCTAAGGTTCAATATACCAAGCTCTGTGCAGTCCCTAACATTTAAAGCAGTGATTCCAAAATTACTGGTGAAGATTGTGGACAACAAGCGAAGTCTTTCTGATTCCATCTCGCAGGGTGAGTTCAGCTCTCAGTCTCCTAAACTCATTTTATTTTTAAAATTATTTTTTTTCTACTATTTTTAATATACTTTAACAGAGATGTGGTGGAGTTAATAACAGCAACCTTTGATAATAAATAGCATTTATTAATATAATATCATTTATTAACATAAATATATGCTAACTTTGCTGTATGCATATACATATCTATATATATATAACATTTTACATAAGCAGATACTAATGTAATAAACACTGTTGAATGGAGTAAGGTACAGATGTCTCTCAGCTCAGTAGTAAAACACCATGAAAAGGAACTAAGTGTGGTTCCCATGCTGGTGTAGCTGAGTTAGACACAGTCTCCCAGAAGAGTTCATTAGAGGATGTAGCACAGCATCAACATAGCTATATTGCTTCCGCTTCTGGAGATCTCTGCACTGATATAATTATATTATTTCTCATTCCAATGCCTGCAAACTCAGCGTCTCTGCAGTGCCCTCTGTTACTGGCATGTTCGCCCCAAATCCTCTAAAAGTTTTGTGTTTGTTTTTTTACAGTTTCTCTAGAGGAAAAGGAAGGTGGTTATCACAGTCCCTGCTGGTGCAACATTTAGCATGATGCCTTGCTGGGCTGGGAATCTCGAGGGAGCAGCATCCCAGAAGGGAGGAGAGAGCTTTCAGCTGCAGTAGGAAGGGGCGCATAGGCTCTCCATTGCAGAAACAAAGCATAAAAAAGAGAGAAGCTAAACTTATTAGAAGTGAATTACTAAGTGAATTAATTAAATTGAAGTGAAAGATAATAAAGTGAAATAAAAGCGAAAGGGAACCCAACAAAAAAGCAATGAGTATCCATTCTAAGCACTGATAGCAAAGGGTCCCTCCTTCCTGCCCCTAAGAATGACTCGAAATAAAACATGATGCAGACAGCGATCGAACAGGAGGGCTGGAAGAGGTGAAAATTGTAATTAAATTATTAATTTAATTATTATATAATTATATTAAATTATGGCATGGGAAGTCACATGCATGGCTGTGCCGTGGGCTGGCAGGTAAACTTCTTACCCAGTTTGGCCAAGGTGGTCAAACTCCACAGCAGCTACCTGAGCTCCTGGAGGAACCTGGGCAAGCAGGAAGGTTCATCCAGAAGGATTTTAGAGGTAAGTCGCTGCTGTGACTCCACAGCATTATTGCTCATGAAGAGGAGCAAATGTAGGAAGGGTCTGCCTGGCAGCATAGAAGGATGTGGCCTCCACACATAATGAGGCCCCTTCCTCATTACGAGTTGGCATAAAAGATACCATTTTGGAAGCAGAAACCATATCGGGTAAGAGGAGGCAGTTTATGTGCACTATGACTTGCTAATGCATCAGTAGTCTCATGGGAAATATTGGAGAGCATCTGCAGTAGTGATGTATGTGGACAGTGATGTATAGGACAGATAGGAAAGAAAGCAGGTTGGAAACTAAAAACTAGGACTTTCATGATGGCACTGGAATTTTCCTACTTCTACGCACAGGGCAAACAGAAGGGCGATATCTCAATGCCAGTGACAAAAGCGATGTAGAGAGGAAAGGTTTATTACATTATAAACAAGAAGGACTTTTTGATTAGAAAGTTCCTGTGTAGAAAAGAGGGCTTCATCAAAGCCAATTGGAACTGGACCACTAGAGTCTGACCGAAGGAATATATGTTTTGGTTAAAGGAAAGCAAAAAAATAGGAGGAAGAAGAGGACTTTGCAACACAGACCTAACAGGCATATCAGAAGCATGACAGAGAATGCATGTCCATGGGGAAAAGTGCTAAAACAAAATAAATACTACCATAAATAAAGAAGTTAGCTGTATTAACAAGTAGCATAAGAATCTGTGACTGAAATTGATTGAATTCCATGCCTAAACAGAAACATCCAGTAGTACTATAGTAATATCCCTCACCTGAGAAAGTCTGCAGGATTCGAGCTAAATGGATGCTTAGCTTAAGCCAATACAACTTTCTTATCTTTCTTACGAGTATTATTTTTAGTGGACATTTAATGAGGAAAAATACAGATCGTAAACTAGATTCTGAAAGGAGTTTTATTCCACTGGTTCTTCATAAAATGTATTCAGGCTAAAAGACTACAGAACCTATCAATTATGAATGAATAGATTGCAATTCTATTATTTACAATTAAAAATGTGCTTTGTAAGCATACATAAAATAGTAATGAATAAAGGAAACCTGGGGAAAGGTAATCCCCAGGCAAAGAAAAAATGCAAAATAGTTAGCAATAGGGAAGGTGCTTCCCTAGAAATTTTTAACAAGACACTAAACATCCTAAAAATAAACTAGGTGCAGAATCACCTAGTCACATGTAGAATGTGTTTAAGTTGTCCTTTGGTAATTTTCCACTTAAAAACTTCACAATTCTGTTAAACCAGGGCAAAAGCAGTTGTCTTCAAGAGTATGATGATGGATGAACTACTTTCTGTGATGTGTATTCTTCCCATTTGCCTGCCCTGTCATTTGCTGGGGAGTTCACAATGAAAGATGTATTTAAATTGATTAGTATGGACATTATTGCTGTGCGAACAACTGCACTTTAAAATAATGTGAGAAATAAATGTATGTGTCAATATTAGCTAGAGATTGCCCTCAAGTAGTACAGCAGAAATGAGCCCTCTGGGAGAACTTAATCAAAGAGATGGCACAAATCTGGTGACTGAGTTTGTAGCCAAGATAATATGCAAGGAAATCAAAATGTCTTCATATGTTTTGCTGGCAAACTGGCTGGTCAAGACTAGCATGAAAAGAAAGGCAGGTAAGGCTAGAAAGAAGATAAACAAGAACAAAACTCCAGAGGGATTTGGAAGAAATGTGGAGGTAATGAGTTAAGGGAGAAACTCAAATGAGATGAGGGGAACAATTAAAGGAAGCAGCAAAATGTGATACTAGCAGATGCACTTCTCAGAACTAGAAGATAAAATGAGATAGAGAACAGGATGCTGCAGTATGGAAAACAGGCTATTTGCTTTCCTGTAAGAACTGTGAACCTCTTTCTCTAATATTAAGATTTAGAATTAGAGTTGCACAAAAATGTTCCAGTTCTAACATTCCAGAATGGCTTTTCCTTAAAATCTTTATTTAATATTTCTGCTACAGAGAAAAGGTAACTGTGAAAAAAGTTGAGGAGGTGATAGCATAATCTGCCATCTATGGCAAACAGTCATTCCATCTATTTACACAGTTTAATACATGCTTAAATGCAACAGAGATATGATAGAGACTGCAATTACGCAGATGGACAGGTAAATCTTTACTATGAAAGGACAGACTGTTTACAGTTAAGGGCTGACCTACTGAATGAAATGGCAAGAAAGCCTGTGCCATGATTAGCATCCTCTAACTAGATTCTATGGCCCAGAAGGGTATGTAGAGATTGAAATACAGGTAAGGAAGCTGCTTTTTTGCATTATTATTATGAAACTTTTTTCTTTCTTTTTTCTTTCTTTTTTTTTTTGACCACAAAACAATATTTTTAATGATCAGGATCTGCTGATTGTTAACTCCTTACAATCAAGCTTTCATTTTAATCCAGCCTCTAAGGAAGCCTCAGGAAAGATTTGAAGTAGGTTTTTTGGAAGGGTAGATTTTCTCTTTATGCGAATAATAAACTTTCTGTATTTCATCAGCTTTTCTTTTTGGCAAGCACCTTCTTCTGTCCTTGGGCAAACTGCAAAGGATGTGCTGTACACTGATTCCTATCTCCTCTCAATGTGCCTCCCAAAACGTGCCCTTTGCTTATGTTCCTCTCATTATCTAACTTCTGCCCTCCTCTTGTGCTCTAGTGTCATAAAATAGATGTATGCAGAAAAATGCCCAAAGCAATAATTCTGCAAAATATTCTGTATTTTAAGCTTTCTATTGTGTATTGTTAATAGCGCTTTCCTGTGTCATTTATAAGTATGGAAGTCATCTTAATAGGTCTGTGCTAAAGGTAAACCTTTTCATTCTTTTATTAGGACTATCATCTGTTCTTGGATATCCTAAAAGTGCTTTCAATTTACAACTTGATGCAGGGGCATAATTAGTCTTCATGTGCTATGGACTAGAAAGCTAGTATATTGCATTCAAAGGCTCCAATTATTTGCTAGTATCTTCTTTATTACTACTGGAAAAGAAGCAAGTCTTTCAGATGCTTTTGGGATACTCTGCACATACATTAGACAATACATTTACATCTAGCCTTGGCCTGGTCAATACTTTAAAATCTCATGGGCCTCACCCAATAATTTTAAGAAGATTGTAGAGCCTTAGAGAAAATTACTGATCTTCAAATCTATAGTGCAGTTACGGGTATTTCTTTTCAGTTGCTTGCCAGAGAGCAAGAAAGTCGAATTTCTTTATTTCTTACAGTAAAATTATTGATCTCTTTTAACTGCTAAACCAAGCTTGCAGTAGTGTACAGCTATGTTCTGAGGCAAAATAACACAGACTAACAGAATAATACATCAGAAACAGAGTAACACAAATAATCAGAAGAACCAATTTCCTTACCTTGGGGGTTGAGTAACCCAGCAATGCTGGATTTTTAAAGATGAAGAGTTGAAGAATATTATAGAGACAACACAGAACAGTAGGAATAAAAAGAAATTTCTAATCTGGGAAGAAAGTCTTCCCCAAAAAGAAATAAACTTCAAGGTAAGGGACAAAATGGAAGTAAAGGACATAGTTATGATAGTAAAGAGCAGCAGAATGAGAGATTAAAGAACTTTTGCAATTGGAGAGAAGAAAGGAAAAATTATATTTCAGTTTGAGTCTACCATTGTTCCGATGGTTGTTTTTTCTTACATCTCTAAATCTGTGTGAATGCTGGAGAGCACTACAACTTAAGGAGACAAGTTTTTTTGAAATCCGAATGCCATAGAAGCAGGTAACATCTTTTTACTTAATGTGATAGAAACACTTCCGAGATCATAGTCTGGGTTCCAAGAACAGACACATTATTGTGACTATCAGTAGAAGATTGGTCATGGGACACCGATTTAAGTTTGTTTCTGATAATCATCTATTTTAGATGATTGCCCAGGAAACCACAGATGGACTCATCACATCCCTATTAGTACTGAATTTGTTGGAGAACCAATCTTCTTCTGCTAAGGTGACTCAGATGAGGGTACGTTGACTGTGTCATCTTTGAGAAATGGTCTGTTTGGGATATTAGGTGCTGAGGACCCAGATCTGCTCCATGTGTGCATGATGCCAATTGAGAATTAAGATGTTTCCAGCTTCTTGAGCCTCAAAATCTGTACCAGTCTGTGAGTTTGGTAATACTAGAGCCATCAGATTGGCTCATCTTATCTTCACCCCTCTGGGAGTCCTGCAGGCTTCCTCACTTCTCTAGCCCAGGACAACTACACTTGGATCCATGTATGTATTCAGTGCTGAGTTTGAGCTTCTTCTTTTGTTTATGGGAATCCTTCCTAAGTGTTGTGGATGCAGTAGCCTTTTAAAGACATTTTCACAAGACCTTTTTTTTGTCCACACTCTCACCTTTTGCTCATCAATGTGATTTTCAACTACTACTTTATTTCCCCTGGATAAACTGAGATCTTTATCAAGGAATCTACAGTGCCCAGGTACTGTGATGTTGGGATTCATATAAGTGTGTAGCTAACTACCCGTGTTTTATAATCTTCATCTATTATTTTTTATTCAATACTTCTCAGAATAGCTTAAAGTTTGGGGTCAAAGGATGAAAGAATTCTAAGCATATGTCTAGTCTGTACCCAAAGCCTCACAGTAAATCAGAATATTCTCTTTAGTCTCTGAATGTTCATAGAATCAGTATAATTTATTTATCTAGAACTGTAAGGTTGCATCTTTCTGAAAGTTTTCATTGTCTGCAGTGCATGTGCACATGCAGTTCAGTGTGCATGTGCAAAACTTGACTGTCAAAAGAAGGGTTAAAAACATGTGATCAGGAGAGAAGAAACTGAGAAAGTGCTGTGATTTATGTTATGCAATGAAGTCAGTGGATCCAAAGACAAAGAGTAGAAAGGATTAGCTAAGACAAACTCTTCCTGTTATCAGTTCAGCCCTAATGAACTGGTAGTTCTGGGCTTTGTCTCTCTGAAAGAAGTTGAAATGGAATGAATTATCTGACATGGGTCCCTGGGTCACATCGCTGCTTCCCAAACTCTGTTGAGGGCTGTGTTCATCTTTTTGCAGGTGGCTGTTTCCATATAGACAACTGTCTACGGCCTCTGATGTGCAAAGATCACAGGTCAGAGAGCTTTTCATGACTGTGTACATTATAAAACTCTCAAATTCCTATTAAACTGATGTTCTGGGAATTCAGAACCTGAGTTAAGATGGTTTTGGCTCTGTTACCATTCAGCAAAAACAAAAAGCTTTGAAACTTCTTACTGGATTGACATTAGTGATAAAGTCAGAAACCACTTGGTCTGATACTATGTCAGCCTAAAACACCCAGTACTGTTGAATTTGTTGGGGAAATTTCAGTCACTAATTCCCCAGGAGTCCACTCTGCAGTATTTTGTATAATTTCTGCCTTTTTACATTGCTATTCATAATACATTGATGCAGAGTAAAGCACATAGACAAAGTTGAAATGGTAAAGGTAGTCCTAAAAGGGATATCCTCATTTCCGCATGGACAAACTCTCAGGTCCAGGCCAAGGTTATCTTTCTCTCTGGATCATATTCAGTAGGCAGATACTTCATATTTACTAGGCAGATGCTTACATTTTTGCTGCAATAGCAAAAGCCCTGGCTTATGCTGCACAAATAATAGAGTTTCAGACACAAAAAATCAGGTAAGTCTATAAAAAAGAGGAGGGGGGTGGTGGGAAGAATAAGGCTTAACAATTCATCAGAGAAAGAAAAGTAATTTTAAGGTGCCTATTTAAATTTGATCTAAACTCTTCTTTTTCTTTAATAAAATCAGGATTGCATTTAATTTTTAACTGAAGGGAAGTTCTGAAATTATTCAGATAAACTTTTCTGCATTTTAAAAGTAAATATCTCACAATAATGCCCTAAACATGAGATGTAAATGCCTTTCAACCTGAAAACCATGAATGTGTAAGATGAAAATCCTTGCTTTCTCAGCAGAAGGGTTATAAATTTTGTGGGAAGAGCTCTTTGAATCATATATTCTCAAAAAGAAAAGTGAATGTTTTCCTGGCTACCATAGCTGGTGACCATATACACCTTCTAACCTTAGTTTACTCAGAGTTCCTTTGGGAGTCAAGAAGTGTGTCAGTATTTGAAGTGACATGTTTTCAATTTCTGGTTAAAAAAAAAAAGGAGCAACTTCTTTGTCAATTATCCGTTTACATCATCCATATGTTTTGCCTAGGATGTTTTGAACACAAAGAGTGAAAGAAATGTATTCAACTTGGTAATCCCCGACTGACATGGTGGCTTCTTCCTCCTTCTAAAAGACGATAGTGATCTGTGCAATTGCTTTAGGATGGCTGCAGACTCACTTGGCCAAGTTCTGTTCTTCTGTAAAATACAGAGGTCTCACTGACGTCAATAGGATAAATGCATTTAACAAAATCAAGCAGCTTCTCCTCTACACTCTGTTTACCTTACTTAAGTTCCTGGGATTGTCTTTCTCCCTGTTCACGTCACAAAAATTATAGTACATAGCCGATCTGACTGAATTGGGATGTGTGGATAAAGGAAAATGGAAAACACTCATCTTAG
The DNA here is from genome assembly GCA_013389825.1 of Crypturellus undulatus. NCBI lineage: Eukaryota > Metazoa > Chordata > Aves > Tinamiformes > Tinamidae > Crypturellus > Crypturellus undulatus. The sequence goes on along the minus strand of VWPW01026668.1, from coordinate 38,522 downwards.
AATGGATGTGACCATGGAACACCGGAGAGACAAGTCCCTTCAGTTTTCCTGGACTCCTCAGCCACTGGAAGTAATTTAATGACTATTAAATCTTTGAATTTGCAAGTTTATCGGGGCAGTCTGACTCTTGTTTAAGTGGATTATTACTAAAAAATATGATAGATTTTTATGTATAAGCTCTTCTATCTGAGGTTCTTTGGCACNTCCTGGACTCCTCAGCCACTGGAAGTAATTTAATGACTATTAAATCTTTGAATTTGCAAGTTTATCTGGGCAGTCTGACTCTTGTTTGAGTAAGTGGATTATTACCAAAAAAATATGATAGATTTTTACGTATAAGCTCTTCTATCTGAGGTCCTTTGGCACCTGCTGAAGCTATCTCATAGTAAATGTTTTAAGTTATTATCCATAGCAAGTATAGTAACAAGTAACATGGAATTATGCTTGGAAAAGGAAGAGTAATTGTGAACTGAACCCTAAAATACCAAGGGATATATTCATGTGTGGGACAGATATTTGGGTGTGCGGCTGCTTTCCTGTATGTGCTGGACGTAGGCAGTCAGATTCAGTATACGTTGTCATCCGGAGGCTGAACAGGCAAGGATGGTGAATGAGAACGTTTCTGGGGGTGGCAGAGTGGCAGTGGCATTCAGAGGAAACGTTGCCATGGCATTCACGGGATGATGTGAACGTATAGGAGATATAGAAGGAGGAAAGCTTGAAAACCACTGCCAAAATATGGACATAAAAAGCAAAAGGCTGATGAATTCTCTTATTATCCCAAAATGGCATTTTGCCTTCATGCATTAGCAATTTACTTTTCCTCCACCAGAGATTTTGTGTAACCCACTTCTAGACAGCAAAACCTAAGCAAGCTGCTCCGTCTCATTTGCAATTCATTTTAGTTATATCTTAGCTAGGATTTATTGCTCAAAATATTTTTATATGAACCACAGTAGTCAACTTTTAGTTATTACTATATTTTAAGTATTTTAATTTCCCTGGGTCAGGCTCTTATACATCACACTTGGGTTTGACAGCCTCCTTAGTCACAAGGATGTCAATGATGTTGTCGAATATTGTATCTTGTGGGATGAGATGATAATGAAGTTGCAGTATGCCACCTTTCCAGAAAAATACTTTACTGAAACCTCTTTCAAGCTCCTTCTGTAGCTTTGGAAGACGCCAATGCACCTATTCCCTTTTTTAAAATTTTTCTTTTATATTTTGCTGGAAATTTCCCAGGAAAAGCATTGTATCTTTACTGCATATTGGTTCATATTTGTACCACAGCTGATCTAAAGAGGTATGTTCTGTCATGTAGACCTCTGGTGCTAGAACAGGAATAATGACCACTACATCATAGTGATGATACTGCTGGAGTTCCAGGAGAAAAACAGATAATACTAACTTTTGTCATTACAGTTAGTATCCCCACCTTTAAAACCTCTGCTAGTGTCTAGGCTTGAGCATTAGCTTTCTAACTAGGTTTTCCTCACAAATATATAAAGCATGATGGACTACTTGGAGTGTGTAAAGCACTATAAAAAATTACATTTTCTTCATGGCAGTACTAAAATATAATGAGTTTGTAAATCTGCTTATATTGAAAAATATGTAGATTTATTAATACAAATTAAGTCATCAAGACTGCTGTGATATATGGAAGTTAGCACTGTAATTTGCTGAGGCTCCCGTTCCCTGAGGACACTGCAGAATCCCAGAATGGTCGAGGTGGAAAGGGGCCTCTGGAAACCTCCTAGCCCATCCCGCCTAGTACAGTCAGCGAGAGAAGGCTGCCCAAGACCACGTCCAGTCACGTTTTCAGTATTTCCAAGAATGGAGACTCCACAGCCTCTCTGGGCAACCTGGTCCAGCATTTGATCACCCACACAGTAAATGTTTTTCTTATGTTAAGGTGGAAGATGTCTCATCATCACATACCACAATGATTCTAATGAAATTATTGAAGGTGAATTAAGCTAAATAAATAAATTACTAAACATGTGATAGAATGACACAGAAAAATGCCAGGATATCTTGTTTCTACCTTGTGAACTTTTATATTAAAGTGCTAAAGTATATCTCACCAGATAGGTCACTCTATCTTTTATAGAATTTATAGAATTTCCACCTCGGGTAATGTCAGTAATATAATCATTCCCACCTGCAGGTTGTTATCATGCAAAAACATTCCTTAGGGTATAAAATCACTTTGAGATTTCATAGATCATTAGAGATATGCATCTTCATAACTCCAGTTTTGATTAACAACTTTATGTAAGCATGGAACGTGTGAATATTTGAGGTGTGAATGTTTGAGGTGTATTGGTCTTCTGTAAAACTAACCTAATGTATCATTGTTACATATAATTTAGCTGAAAAGCATTTGCCTGGCAGTTAAAAAAAAAAGAAAAAAGAAAAAAAGAAAAAATAACACAAACCTTTAAGAGGTTCACTACGCATTTCAACAACTTTCTAGCCTAAATCTGTTTAAAAGTGCTCAAGTTAAACAGTGTTTAACTGATACATGAATGGGAAAAATGTGATTTTATCTGATAAATGCTTTTATCCAGGCAGGCCCACTGAGATAAAAACGCGCCGTTCACAGAAATTTCTCGTTAGCGGCATCAAAGCTGTATTGTAAGGTTAGACATTATACAGGAAGAGAGGCAAGAGTAATTGCATGCTGAGCTAAAATATTCCAGTGTAGCCCATTAGAAGATGGAGATTATATTGAATAGCTAAAGCAAGGCAGGATCTGTATCGTGCCAGGGTGTCTCACACCAATTAGGAAATACTCTGCACTAAACAAACAAACAAAAAAGATCACAGGACGAAGAAGATTACTGTTTCTTAAATGGCATAAAAAACATAGTTCCAGATAGTTAATTTTATTCTTATGCACTGGAGTACTGTTGAAAAGATTTTGATTTAATTGAAATGGGTATGTCTTCTGCTGGTCAGATGGCTTATGTGGGAGATGATTTGAACAAGAAAAACATTCATGAGGAAGAAGAAGCAGCTGGTGCATAAATTAAAAACAATTTTCTGCTTTTGCCTTTGTGCTATTTTAAGTCCCTAGGCATCTAGTGGCCTTTCTTTCCTTGGTCCCCAATCTTATATATATAATATTGCAATGAAAAAGATCAGGCAATTTAATTAATTAATGTTCATAAAGTTCTTTCAAGATGAAAAGAGCCCTGTAAGTGCCATGTATTATTAATTGATATTAATATTTGTTCAGAAATTAGAAAGTTGAAATTGCTGCAATCACTAGTGTGCATGAAGTTTGAGTTTCTTTTTCTTAGTTTAATATATTGGATTTGCAAAGTTTTTAGTTTTTTTAGCTTAAAAAATGTTTAGAAGTTTCAGCGTTGCCAGCTGAAAGTGAGTAAATGTATGTAAAATGTATATATGGTGTGTGCTGTAACTTATATGTTTTAAGAATAAACTCTGTAGTGCTTTCAACAGTGCTACAAGGAAGAAAATGGTAGAAATTCAAGTGAAACAGCAGTATGCCTCAAAAGTCACTTGATTTAGGAGCTAGTGGGGAAAATGGAAGGCTCTGCCTCGGAAGTGGGTAAAAGTAGAGGCCTCCATTATTTGTAATGCTAAATTAAGGAAATTAGGTAAAGTTTGTGATAATCTTTTTATGGAAAGGTTTGGAATTATAAACGGTTCCCAAGAAGGACTATGCACAGCACAGATAAGAGTTACATTGAATAATGAGCTTTGTGATTGCATCTTCCTTTCTCGTTCATCATGCCATTGAATTTATGCATTTTAGCTTTTCCTTTGCATTGTATTAAAGGCTGCAAAAGGAAAAAAATCTTCATTTATGGGAGCCAAATCCAATATTTCTTTGGTGACCTCCATTTCACATGTTCCACCTCCTTGGCATTGATTTTGAGTGCTGGTAGGGTTCAGTTCCACACATACCTCATGGTATGTGACTCGTAGACCAGCTCCACCTGAAGAACTTTTATTGGCTTCCATGGATATGCATGTATTGATACACACAGTTGCCTTCCTTGCTTCACTGCCTTTCTGGCCTTGCAGTAAATATGTGCTGAAGACACTTCATGACCCTCCAACATCTGCAGGATATTGAGATGTTAGAGGACAACCTGGAAGTTTCAGCATAAGCACATTAACGCATGAGGACTTCACTAACCATTGAAAAGCTTGTGTCCATCGGAAACTCAGCCATCCCTGATGATAAACCACTGCTCAATAGCTGATGATGTGAGTGCAGGTATGTAGGATGGAGGGAGGGAGTTAGTTCCATCAGTTAATTATATGTCTGCATGTTGCATGTTTTGCTAACGTTTGAAAGCTGTGATCCATATGTGGGCTTCCTGCAAGAAAATAACAATCTATCAGCCGGGAAGCAGTGGCAGGACAATTGGGTCTGTGCATTAGAAACAGAGGTGAGTATCTGTCTCTTCTGAAGGAGGAAGATATATCTGTTTTGAACTATGGTGCAGGACATAAAAGAAGCTAAGAGAAACTCACTGCAAACTGAGAGGCAGGGGTGCAAAGATTTTTGCACTCTCTCAGCAGTCAATGAGACATCATCTCCCAAGTTATAGTCATGTGGGATGTGATCAAAGATGCTTTGTATTCCCTCTTGGAGGACTCAGGGCTCTTTCTTGTTTTTATTTTTTTCTTATATAACCAAAATGCCATTGGACCTGCTTTTTCTCTTGTGTGTATCAGCATAGATTAATTTATGAATATTTTAAGTGGGAGAATTGTGCTCCCACCCATGGGTATGTTTTACTTATGTATTGAAAAACTTTATGAAGCAGTTTTAAGAAAAAGGATTTTTATCTTTCTGTATGAGCTTTGATTATGTTCTTACGGCTCTTTTGTTTCATGGTTTAAACATCCATAGGTGAAAGGACTTTATTGTTGTCCTTGGGAGTTAGGTGTTTAATGGAGTTACTTGCTTGGAATTCCATTAAAAGCAAAAGAAAACAAACTTACAGCTGAAGAAAGCTATAATTTCAAGTGGAGGTGCAAATGCAAATACCAGGTCTAAAAGCTTGCAAAAAAATAATGCAAACATTATAAGTGAAAATGAGTCCAATGAACAGAATGGGGGATATCCTTAGTGAAAGACAGCAGGAGGCACTTAAGGAAGTAGGTTTTTTGACTTTGACAGGATACAAGGCAGAGAGAGGAACAGTCAAGGCAATGATTGGAGGGATGCAGAAACTTAATTCAAAGTTCACAAGTATTGAGCCCTCAGGCTGTGATTCCTACTTCACCGGGACAACGAGAGAACCGCATCATGCAGACCCACACACTGGAATGTAGCATGAACCATTTTGAAAAGCCTTTCTCTTTTCGGTTGTGCAAGTCCCAGAGGCTTTAATAGGAATTATGAGCTGCAGAGTCTCTTTGGCTACATGATAAAACTTTAGAATTGTAATATATTTTTGGTTTGGATTTTGCAATGAGTTTCTTGGCTTTCCAGCTTTCTCCTGGGAGCAGAGTGCACAGGGGGCAAGCAAAATATTTGAGATTTGTTATGCTTTGGAAATCAAAAGGAGTGAGTAATAAAGAATGGTGTTCTGCTCTCCCATAATACATAGACCCAATTAGAGAGCTCTAATAGACATACAGTTCATTAGTGCAAATAGTTCTACACACTTCTAACTGCTTTACATCTAGACCCTGGAGCTCCTGATCTCACCGACTGAAGCTGGGTATTTTCCTCTCCTTTACAGACTTACTCCTACCTTCTCCCCTGTGGTGCCTCACCCACCTTTCTTTTCAGAGATAAAAGGTTTCTTGAGATAATATATTTTAACAAGTAGGAAATAACTTTCAGATGCATAGATTATAATGCTAGACCTCTGGTCTATACAGTATTCTGTCTTCCACATTTGTAAAAGCTGAAGTGTTATGCATCCTTTGCATTGCCTGTGAATATTCACTGGCCCCGTAATCACATGCACCCTGGCTGTTTACTTTTCCCTTTCATGTTTGTTTTCCAGCTATTCCAGCAAACACATTTAGTAGCAGGAATCCATAAAGAAGCCAGTGGTTTTTCAAAGCTTATTAGTAGGTTCCAAAATTGGAGGCTAATTCTAGAGGTTGAATTTAGCTGGTCTGTAAGCAGAAGCTGAGCTATACGACCTACATATTTAGTCAGAATTAACCAGTATACCTCAAATCTGAAATATAAAAGATTCACAGTAAACTGCTCCCAACTCCTCACAGATTACACTAATAATAGCGCAAAATATTTGTTGCAGAATTGCTGCATAACAAAGAATTTGGGGAAGCATTAAGCCATGTATGAACAGTTTGAATCAAAAAGTCTAATTAATCAAATAAGCTATTTGCAACCAATTTAATACCTACATATAATTAAATTAAATAAATTAATAGCTATCCACATTTGCTGTTGCTCTTCTCATGAAAAACTCATGAACTATGTGTTACTGGTCAGACCAGAGACAGTAGCCGATTGTAGGCCTCAGTAAAGCCAATAGCAGTTTAAATGTGATTTCGGTAAGATCAGAATTTCAAATATATTGTTCTTATCCTTCCTCTTGAATTCTACCTGCCATGTAACACCAAGGACATGAGACTAATAAGTAAGTCAATTAAATAACATTGTGCTGTTTATCATAACTGGTCTAGTCTGTATTTTACTTCTGTTCCACTACAGAAACAATGGAGGAAAAATGGCTTTAACACTATTATTCCTCTGGTGACAAACTTTGCCAAGTCCTTTATTAACCATAGTAACATTTATAGGATTGTACACACGTGCACCATAACTTACTGATAACATCTGTCTAAACCCTTGATTACCCAGCAGAATGAATTCAGTCTCATGCTGCAAAGTGCCTTGGCTGGTTGGCGAATGCCCAGAGGCAAATTCAGCGCAGGGTAGGGGGAAATTAATGCAAAACTGAATCTTCTTAAAGCTGCTTCCTTCCTCTGGTATGGGACATGTTAGGGCTGCAAGGAGCTGTAGAGATGTATCATAATTTTATATATCAGTTTCTGGGTGAATATTTTCTGACAGCATGCTGGACAGCGGGGAGGAGCAGCCATGCATGTATGGTGCAGCCAAGGCTATGTCTGTTTTAAGCTAATTTATCCACCTGGGAAAAAGCAAATAACCTGTGGACAACTCGGTGCTGCTCTAACTAATTCCAGTACTGTGTTTAGAGCTGGAGCAGGTATCACTGTGCTGCCCTGCAGGGTCAGGATTGATACACGCTGCAGCGTGGCGGCCGGCGGCTCCTTTCAGCTGAAGTTGATGTGTGAGGCTAAAAACACTGTTGCTTGCTGCTTCCTATTCCTATCAAGTCAGGCTGCTGGACAACAGCAAAAGGACAGGGGAACAGTATGGGGTAAATCAGAGTGTGTCAGGCTAGGGATAAGAGTACCCTAGACCTTTCCTGGTGCCAGTAATGGGTTCAGATAGCACTGGGGATGAGACTGGCTCCTTTGAAGGAGAGTGTGGGATTCCTCCGGCATGCCTGCACCAGCCCTGCATAGAGCCAAGAGTCCACAGGGTGTGGGAGAAGCTGCTCCCCAGCCCTTTTAGCCTTGGGACATGAAATAAAGTGACATGGAAACAGCTGGGCCAAGGACCACAGAGCGATATGGGTGCAGAAACATCAGACTCGTTGCCACCTCATCTCATCGTGGTGGGGAAGAGAGCAGCAGGAGGCAGGCACGAGTGTGGGTGTCTCACTATACCCTCCGCGCTAATGAGTGTAGAAAGTATCAATCCTACCAAACCTAAAACATCAGCATCAGTTATTTCCCCTTGCCTCTGAGGATATGTAGCCAGAGAAAGACAGAAGGATAAAAGGAGGAGAGAGTGTTAAGGGCTTGAGAAAAACTAAGCCAATGTGTTCACTATGTTACTTATATCTTGGTGCAGTGTTTTGATGCTGAAGCACAGGAAGCGATTTCTGTATTTCCTCCATGTCCAAGGCAAGTTTTGTTGGATGGAGTTTTTCAGAAAGCAGACTTTCATTACGGATTAAATCACCATATGGATTTCCTTTCCCAGATAGTTTAAGAACCACCCCCTTAGTCTTACTGTAGGCGAGTTGCTATTGTTTCCAAGAAGTGTGTAATATTGTTCATCTGGGGCAAACCTGTTCTTTGTATTGCTCATGACACGGGGACATACATTAACACATATCTAGCTTTTAGCTCGAGAGGGGACAGTTAATTTTGTCAGCTGACACTTCTGGAGTTGTCACTTTTGTAAGCTGAACTTTTGAGTGTGCTTGAATCACAGCTGTAATTATTGGAATTATGAGCAGAACAGATTTTGAAATTGGACTGATCTGTTTATAATCTCCACATTAATATATGATGTCTCTTTCCAGCTTGATTATTTAAAAGTAATATTCTATTTATTTTATTTTTATTTTATTCATTGATTTATGCAGCATCTATCACAACTACAGCTGGGAGTCTGTTGTTAAGTATATGACTTTTTCTTAGATCAATCAAGAGTGGCCTCTGGCAACTGTTGATAATCCATCCCCAGGAAACAGCTTATGACAAGAACAGTCCAGGATTGATTTTCTGTTTCATTTCAGGATGGTAGGTGTGATGGTTGGTATTGCTTCATAGAGAACTGGCAGAACGAGTCTGTAGAATGGCATCCCAAGGCTTTTTGGATCCAGATTGCAATGACTGGAGCCACATTATTCTCCACCTTGGTTGCACTGCTGTTTGTTGAGCCCTCGTAAATCCCAACATGCTGGGACCAATTGTACATCACTGCAGCCAAAATGTTCTTGTTACCCAGACCAGCTCTGCCTAGAGACATTTATGTATTTGGCATGTTGTAAGGCTGGTGTAAAGGCATCTTTGCACTTTGCTTTCCTCTTCCACTGGGTATAGTCTCAGTAACCCTGAGAACCCAGGTTCCTGATAGTAACAAGTTTCTCTGAGGAGTAAATTGAAAACGTCCTCAGTGAAAACAGACATTTAGAAACAGTTAGCATGTCCTTAGCCAGCCCAATATGATTTCTCTAGTAACGAGTTTCCATGCAATTTCACAACTTTCGCAAACTTAGAGTTTAGGTCTAGCTGTGTGACCAACAAAAATTATTTGATTCCTTGCATATAATATCCCTGCTGTGTTGTCTAAGCATTAGAAGATAGTGGGGCATCATAGTCAGTGTCTATGGAAGCTTCTAACTATTTTTCATTAGCAACAGTAAGTAGATCACATTACAGAAATCTCTTCTGAAATCTACTGAAAATCACTTCATCTGGCATGAACAAGAGTAGTGTAGTAAGACAAAACTGAAAATCTGTTGTGCATACATTAATTTCAGACAAGAGCACATTGTTTTAAAAGCCTCCCAGTTCCAGAAAAGAAGATTACACGAAAGATTATTCAGCACTAAGATGAATGAAGATTCTTTTCCTGCTTTTGGCATGCAATAAAAGGTAGACATGACAAAACACAAAGGCAGTGAGCATTGGAAGAGTATGTGCACATCCTAAATTAGGAAGGGTCCCAGGTGGGTAATATTTACATAATGACAAGTTCCCAGGCATTCAGTTAGGTCACAGGATATTGTTTTACTAAAGGGAATTTTGGCTTCTGGGAGATAAGAGAAGGTTACAGCTGTTAAGAGATGACTTTCCATTCTTGAAAATTACTGTTTTCACCTAGAAGCCATTGAATTTCTGAGTTGACGTGGCAGCTATTTCAGCCTTTTCTGATTCCTGGAGAGTCCGTTTTTTCATTGCCTTTAGAAGGTTGAATGTTAGACTGAAAAAGGTTGCAAGTAACTATCCTTGTATATGGTTTCTGGTCAATGCTTAGGTTTTAATTTAATGTTTAACATTCCTCTTGTAAAACCTTTCCAGGATTGCCCATTAGTATTCTTGCCTTTTGAGGCTGCATTCCTCATGCCGATATGTTCTTTGTCAGTGAGTTACTGAATTCTGTGCTCTGACAGTTCATCACAGAGTTGGTTATCAGGTTTCAGGCTTTCCCATACAGAGATTCATTTCTTTTCTCGTCTTTTCCTTTCAACTTCCTTATCTATAAATCTTGGCTCTTTTCTCTCAAGGTTAGGCTTTTTCAGGCCACAGACTGAATTTCAAGAGGTGACTCAGCTTTTGCAGTATTGGTGAGAAGGAGTTTCTTTAAATCTTCCACCCATTTTTGTAGCTATCAGGGAGAAAAGCTAGGGGATGAATCACATTGCTAAAGAATCTGTATAGAGATGGAATGTAATTTTAATTAATCTTCACTGCACACTTAAGGAGTCTTTTACCATTGGAGTCATATGCAATGTAGATTGATCTAGTTTGTTTGAGATTTAGTTTATTGAACTTTGGCTTTACTAGCTGAAAAGACTGTTTATATTTACAGTTTGTGAACATTTTTAACTTAGCGATAGAGTTGAGTGTGGTTTGGGCCATATCAATAAATATAATTGTGATTCCATAATAGGTTCCCTGAGTCTCATTTAATCTTAATTTCAGTGGGTACCTTGAGCACCGTCTCAATAAAAATTTAAACTCTGGGATCAGAAGGAATGATCATGTCCACCTACCATAACTAAATTTCTGAGAAGAAAATGGAGTAAGGTAGGCTTCTCCAGAAGTCCAGAAGACAGGCACTTTTCACTCCCCATAGTCAGAGAAGGAAGTCAGGAGACTCTGAAGACCTATGTAGTCAGCTTAAATTAGGCCTCTGTATTTTCTTTTGAGAGTCATGGGGAACCAAGAGGAAAAATCAGCTGGTCTCTCCACTCAACTATCCACTATCTAGCCTTGCAGCACTCCTGACAATGTTGCTGTGTAATCTAGGTGATTCAAACAATCCAACACAATCCAAATAAAAGGCTTTTATGTGAAAAGCAGGAATTTTTCTTGCTGCTGCACTCACTATTCTGATGGTAGTGGTAGTCATTAAATCTTATCTGTAGAGAGAATTAGACAGAGGTCAAGGATAGTCTTAGTCAGGACTCATTAGATCTGTCTTCCCAGAGCTCTTTTGCAATAGAGTTTTAAGCTGCATATAGTAACCATCTTATCAGAATATGTGCTCCAAATTCACGTTAACTTAAAGCTGTAGACAACTTCCAGGCTAAATCATAGAATCATACAATGCTTAAAGGTTGGAAGGGACCTTTAGAGGACACCTAGTCCAACCCCCTGCTCCAGCACGGTCACCCAGAGCACGGGGCACAGGGTGGCATCCAAGCAGGTCTTGAAGATCTCCAGAGAAGGAGACTCCACAACCTCTCTGGGCAGCCTGGGCCAGGGCTCTGTCACCCTCACTATAAAGAATTTTTTTCCTTAAGTTCCTGTGGAACTTCTAGTGTTTCAGTTTCCGTCTGTCTCCTCTAATTCTGTCGGTAGCCACCAGTGAAAGGAGGCCAGCTCCATCTTCCTCACTGCCTCCCTTGAGGTACTTATAGACACTGATTAGAACCTCTCTCAGTTTTCTCTTCTCCAGGCTGAACAAGCCCAGCTCCCTCAGCCTCTCCTCATAGGGCAGATGTTCCAGGCCCCTGATCATCCTCGTGGCCCTGCGCTGGACTCTCTCCAGCAGCTCCACATCCCTCTTGTACTGTGGGGCCCAGAACTGGACACAGTACTCCAGATGTGGCCTCACCAGGGCTGTGAAGAGGGGCAGGATCCCCTCCCTCGACCTGCTGGAGACGCTGCTCAATGCACCCCAGGACCCCATTGGCCTTCTTGGCCACGAGGGCAACTGCTGCCTCATGGTCAACCTGTTGTCCACCATGATACCCAGGTCCTTCTCTGCAGAGCTGCTCTCCAGAAGGTCAGTCCCCAGCCAAAATCGAAATCGAAAGATACTAATGATTTTAGGCATCTTTAGTAGCCCTGGGGAAAGAGCATAACACTTTGTGTGGCTCTTTGAGACTTCAGATGGGTTTTAAATATCTGGCTATGTCTATGTTTAGCTGGGATTAGTTAGACTGTATTTGACCTGACTTTTGTTATGGTTGTTTTGGTAGCATCTAGGATTTAATCAAGCTCATGAAGTTCATCTGTATAGCCCTGAGATCTCACAGGTTAAACATCTTGCTCTGTATCACACTGGTGTGTGCCTGTGGCAAAGCAGGAAGTTAAATATAGTCATAAGAGCCATGAGCTGGTGTCCAAATGAGAAAACTCATTCTATGCACTGAGCAGTGAGCAATCATTGCTGAATGAAGATTTTTCATATCTAGATTCTCTTTTGCTTACAATTAAAAAAAAAATCCTTTAATAGTTTATTTTGGTGTCTTGTGTCTGCAGCTTAGCTTTCTGACATGTTGCCTATATACTTCTGAATTTCACTTTCAGCACAGAATAGTCAGAAGCTTCTTCAGAAACTATGACCAGAGGGCGAAAATTCCCTTTCCCTGTCACTTGGACTTGTTTTGCATAGATGTTACAGAGAATTTGGAAAAAAAATACAGTAAAATAAAAAGAAAGGTAGTAAAACATTCTTATGGGCAAGCTGAAAACATTGCAGGTTGTTATGTGTCCTGCACCATTACCTCTGAGGACTAGTTTGGGGTGAAATACAAAATGATACATCAGAAGAATATTAACACAAAAATGTAGATGTTACATCTACAGAGATATGAACAGAGATATGAGTCTGTTTAATTGTAGTGGGAAGTCCAAATAAATATTAATAAATGACTCATTCATTGATTTTGGTGTTTTATTAACACTATATATATAACTTAATTATATTTTTTTTTCCAGAGATATGCAGTGCCAGCCATGGGATGTCTTACCATAGGTGTTTGGAGGGTTGCGAGAAAGAGCAAGTTCCAGTCTTAAAATCAATCTTAAAATCAATTTTCACATAATAGAAAGAGAAGAAGGCACAAATAAGTGCATTCACATAGGATGAAATGCTTTGGGAAATGCTGCAGTAGGTGATAGAGCACAAAGATTCAACCAATGTGGAAATGTGCTTGCTCAAACTACCATAATAAGAAATGCTTCAGGTCAGCCTCTAAAAATGGATTGAAAATATTAGTTGTACTATTACTTACATAGTATCTGCCACTCAAGGCTTTGCAGACTAAGAAGTCACTTAGCAAGTCCTCACCAAAAGAAAACAGCGTCTGCACCTGCAAACTGTAGTAAGAGAACTGAGATAGCCAGGACTGAGCTGCCATAAGACTATTGATATCCTGAGAGTGACTCTTGCGAGGATACCCCAAGTGTTCCAGTCTGCAGACGAGTAAACTGAGGTGCAAACAATGATTTCCTGAGAGCCCAAGCACTTCCTGACCAACTTGTCCTCTGCTATAGAGAAAAAACATTCCCTTTTACACTGTTTGCAGTCCAGTGATGGAATAATAAATTTAAAGGTCTTCCTTGCAGCAGCAGAAGCCAGGAACTAAAATGTGATCTGTTTTAATCTGAAGAATTTTGTGGTTCACATAATACCAAAAAAAAAAGTTTTTATTATTTAAGCTGTTTAGGGCAATATGTAGGCAGAAGATGCTTCAAGGATGAACCTCAGTCTTCATTCTGATGTAAAAAATTAACATTGAATTCCATGTTAATTTTCTAATAGAATGTTCAGAGATGATGGTATATGTGATCCATGGTAATAGGAATATGTTGCCATAGACACATCTGTTCAGTATGACTCCAGAATACTTCAGCATAAAGAAACCCACTAAATTTGTATTTCACAATGCCCTGAAATTATGCAATTGTGAAATATTAATTATACCTCTTTCACTGAAGCGGTGGTCCTGTGATGTTGATTCTGAAATATTCAGCAAGCTATTTCAGAGCAGAGGGCTGTCAAATGACAGAGGAAAAATTGTATTGTGAGAAGTTTCTGAGAAATGTTTAAGAGTTTTATTTATAGTAGGTAGCCATAATTTCTGAACAGTGCCTGGCTTAATTTTGAGTTTTGACAGTTTCAGCTATATCATCAAAATTTCTGTATCTCTTAAAAGTCCACCTCATAAATTGGCATGAAATTCCGCTATTTATAGAAAACATAGAGGAAGAAGCAGAGAACAATGCAAAGCAAAATTCTGAAATGACAGCTTTTTGTTAAAGACAGTAACAGTTGAGGAATTGCATGCTTTTCCAGATTGTTCCAACTCTGTGCTTTTTTATTTGAGTTACAGAGGAGATTCATCTGGATTCAGACCAGAAGGCCTGTGCTATCATCTAGCCTGACTTCCTGGGCAGAAATCTGTTGAAATCAGTAGGTAGCAACCGGCTGCCCATTCAGTGCATTTTGTGATTTGGCTCATTTTTCAAGAGCATTGTATACAACTCATCTGTTGTATACAGAAGCATCCATTAATAAGCAGATTTTAGAACTAGTGTAGACAGATGCATTCTTATCATTAAAAATACATGTATGCACATAAACATAGTCTCTGTCAACTCCTACAGTTAATTCTCATTACCTTATTACATCACAGGTTTTGTGAAGGACCAAGAGTCATCAAAGGTGGGGAGATGAACAAGATCCCTGTGTTGGTTTGGTGGAGGATGGAAAAAAGCCCTTCCCATGGTGTATGTTTATTTTAATTATTTATTTCACTTATTTCTCTCTCTTCAGACTCAGATTACACAAAATCAACAGCTGTTCTTCATTTCTTAGCTCCCAAGAGACTAACCCAAATGTATTCTTCTATTTTCTAGACATGAGTCACCTCTCACAACAGATCCTCCTGTCCTCTTTCCTTGTGATAACATACAAGTCTGTTTATAGTCCAAATTAACATGCCTTGTTGAGTCACTAACAAATAATTCTTAGCAGCCTTTCCTCAATTCTAATCAATAAACATAAACTGGAATATCTCCTGCCTACCTGCCCTTCAAGTGTAATTTTACTGGAGACTCACACAATGTTTCTGTCATCAAGATCAGGGCCAAAATTCTTGACTTTCTGAGCAATCACCAATACTTTATATACTCTACTAGCTTATATACTTTGCAGTATTTATGGGAGTAAGCAGTGTGCAGAAAACAAATGGAGAATCCACAGCTTGGATTAAAGGTATCCAAGAATTGTGCATACTACAGATTAAAATCAGACAAACTGATAAATACGTGATGTCCTTAGACTGTATCCAATATCCTAGTCATTGTGACTGGTCAAATACTCGCAAAGATCTTTTAAAGCATATTTTAATATGTGGGTTCCACTTTGAATATGATCGTGAGCAGGGAATAGAAAAAGGTATTGTCAGACAGAATTATTCTGTTTTTTTTGTAGAACAGCAAAAGTAGATGTGATAGTCTGCCACCAGAATACCAAGGAGCGCTGGGACTTCAGAAGTGAAGTTTATCTACAAACTTACTATCATGGCATACATATTAGCATTTCTTCTATACGTTAAAGAACATCAGTGAAATTCAGTGAGATGAATACCTCGTTTTTTTAGTAATGACTTCATTAAGGATATATTTTCATGCAGCATATATCATAATTTATTTTGATTTTATTCATATTTTGGGCCAGATTCTTGTATTTTACAGGAGTACAGATCTTATGACCTTGCTGGAGTTACTTGCATTATGATTGACGGTAAAATCAGTCTTTGTTTTCCTAAGAGACTTGATATTATTTTTGGTTAATGTGTGAAATGGGGCATGCTGTAACTTCTTTCGGTCAAGGGGAATGCTATTTGTTAAACTATTTGAATAAAATATTAAAGGATCTGATTTTTTTCCTCTCAGATAAATATGGCTCTAGTCAATTGGTATTCTACTCGTAGCATGCCTGCCTCTTTCACTCTTGTCCTCCATGCAAAAGAGAGACTGACCCTGTGTGCTGCACTAAGAGAACAATTTTGCATATAGACGAAATAACAAAATGTTTATAGACTATCCCATAGCCAGAAATGTGGCCAAGGATTTTAGACTTTATAGACGGTTGCAGAGAAAGCAAGCAACGGTAAGGATGATCAGCTGGTGAAAACCATCAGATTATAGCAGTAATTTGAATTTTAGAAGGTATTTCAACTCACAACAGTCACTGAAGTTATCTCTCTTCACTCCATGTGATTCAAGGGAATATTGAAGGGAGAAGAGGACATATTTGGAAGTAAGGTACCAGGCTGGTTATTTTAAAATGATACCTCTGACTACCCTGTGCCACGCGCTTTCAGTGTCCCTGCTTGAGCAGGGGGATTGGACAAGATGATCTCTAGAGACCCCTTCCAACCTCAGCCATTCTGGGATTCTGTGACTATCAGTGCAATGATTTTCTATTGAGACATGTAACTTTTTGAAAATGTCTTCTGGGTTGAGATAAGATTTTCAATGGTAAAAATCTATATCATTTTGACTTTCCCGTTTCATTCTGATAATGATTAAATCTTCTAATTTGATGTTGTCAATTAAATCTGCTTTGTAATATTAAACTAATAATGGATGTTAATATTCCATTTTTTGAAATGATCTTAACATATTTTTCCTTGTGAAATCAAAACCTCCTTAGCCTGGAGAAGAGAAGATTGAGAGGGGATCTGATCAATATGTACAAAAACCTGAGGGAAGAATGTAAAAAGGATGGGCCAAAACTCTCCTTGGTGGTGGCCAGTGACAGGACAAGGGGTAACGGGGACAAGTTGAAACACAGGAAATTCCATCTCCATGTGAGGAAGAACTTCTTTGCTGTGAGGGTGACAGAGCCCTGGAACAGGCTGCTCAGAGAGGTTGTGGATCTTTAGAGGTCCCTTCCAACCTCAACTGCTCGGTGATTCTATGAAAACTTTCCAATGGGTTAAGTGAAAAATGTCTCAGGAAATTTTCGAAGCTTGGTTTTGTGTGCCACATTTTTCACAGCTCAACTCATTACAAACAGTTTGGTATCCAGAAAGTTATGTTCACACCTTGTCCACAGCATTTGAGATAATATATTTCTTGAATACAGAGCAGCAGAACTGTGACATTAGTGGTTCGATTAGTAAATCGAAATGCGCACTATGCAATGTTTAAATTAAAAATAAGTATTTTTTCCATAATCTCACTGACAGTGGATGATGAGGATCCACCACTGAGATAGACTTTTTCAGCATCAGTTATCATAAAAAGACAGTTAAATTCTCCAAAGCAACACTGGATTCAAAACTTTATTGTTTGATTAGCTGGGTACAATTTAGGGGATGTAGATATTTCCACTTATTGCTTGGAAGTAATTTTGTTCTATAAATCTTGTTTGATGTCCCTGCAAAGGAAGATATCGTTCACCTTATTTTAGCAATTTAGAAGTAATATTGCAATCACTGTGTAGGAGGGATAGAGGAATGGAGCGGAAAGATTATTTTTGAGTAGGGGAAGGCAATAAGAGCGAGCTGTGCTTTTTTCATGATTATTATAAGTATATGGAAATAACACCCGAATGGTTCCAAAGCTTCTTGTTATATACAATTTACAGGTATGTATGTATATATGTGTATATGTATCTCTCCCATTTTTAGCGATGCCCAAAGAAGTTTTAAAATTTATGCCCAGTGCTTGGGGGAGGCAAGTAAAATTGCACCCTGGCTTCTGGAAGACATGAACAACAGCAGCCACATGAGTTTGTAAGTGGCAAAAGGCAATGGAAAACTAACCATTTTTTCCCAAAATACTCATGTTCCTTGGTGTGCCAGTTCAATGGGACAGTACAGTGACACTGGTAGTAGAGTAAGGTACAGAAAGGAGAAGGGAAAGGATGCAGTTAAAACTGCTGTTTTTGAGAAGGTCCTGCACCTCTAGTGATTTTTAAAACTAATTTGTATTTAAAAAAAATGGAACTGTGCTAGAGGGACCAGTGGGAGGGAAATAGAGCTGAAAATGTTTTGACTTGATGGCTAAAAGAGGAGCTGAAGCAAGGAATGAAATCACTTGCAAAACTCTAAAACTCTACAGGAAAATCCTCTGTCAAAACACAAGAGGTTTTTTTTTGCTGACTCTACTGTTCCTGCTAGGATAAGTTTGCAGTGTCTTAGTCTGGGGATTATTTTTACGATTCGGATAGTTCTAGAGGAAAAAAGTGTTTAGGTTGGCAGGGTGTCTTCACCTGCTGTAATCTCAACTCCCAGAAGAAATGAAAATACCGCATGCATCAGTAACGTGTAGGTAGGTAACAAGGACTTCTGTAACATTAGGTATGCTGCTCTACTAAGGTAATTTGGATGCCTATTTTAATCACTCTTTTCTGGACTCTGCAGGCAAATAGGCAATTTTCATTTGTAAAAGCTTTTGATTAGCAGGGAAACCATATATTTACACCTACAGTGTCACGTTTTTTGGGGCTTATTAGGCAATATCTTAAAGTGAATTCTCTTAGAGAGATTTTTCTCTTTACAAAGAGATTTTTATCCTCCTTCTTCTTCTTCATAACATACCTATTTAAAGATTTTTTTCTTTTTTTTTTTAAATAAAGTAGTTATATATAGTAGGTACATACTTTGTAAGGATAAATGCAATTAAGAAGTCACCAGGTGTATTCTTCTATATATGACTGATAATAAATCATTATGTATTTATGCATTATGTATTGAACCTAATAATTTGCTTTTGACTAATAAAACTTCTTGAAATATCTTGAAGCTTGATTTGAAACCATTGACACATAGAATATACTAATATCCTTGTAAATCATTTCACTAACTTATTATCCTTTGGTATAAAATGCTGTTCAGGTTTAAATAACTTTTGAAGAACTGGCTAAATGTAAACATATTTTCAAAATAAGGCATTTATATTGCTAATCAGATTTGTAGCTGAGGTTTTATAACCTATTAAGCTAATAATTGCTATCAGTTGAATGAAGAGAAATAGTTACAGTATGGCTAATGACTATCCATCATTGTACTCTCCACCTAACAATTTGCTTTATAAAACCTAACAATTTGCTTGTTTATTAAAAATTCTGTCTACAAAAAAAAGCCTAAAATTGTGTGTTCATGAAAGCACAGATTACTTCAGCTGTTACAGAATTTATATCATGTTTCTCAGTGTAACAATAAGTTCCCTTTTAATAATCTGTTCCACAAAAATCACAGTATAGAAAATAAAATCCTAGGTGTTTTGACACATGCAGGTCTTTATCAAGTACAATACAAAATCAAGTTGTTCTTACACTGACTTACAATAAGTGCTATGTTCTTTTTAATTTTTCATATAAAAAGACCACAGTAATTTCTTGGATGAAATTGTTGGAGGTTTATTTTTAAATACTGTAATGAATGCAGTTGAACTTTGGAGGTTCATTCTTTCTTCATTCATGCTGTTACCATGGAAATGTGGATTTTATGCTTAAATGAATTAGCTTAGTTCATAAATTATAGTTCATAAATTATAAAAATAAAATGTTAATTCATAATTGGGAAGTGCTGGCAGATCATGAAAAGACAGACCTAATTTTCCCCAAGTTTTCCAAACAACCAAGGTAAATGTAATATTTTTCTGGAAAAAAAAAGTGTAGCCTTCTAACCATCTCGGCATTCCATCTTGGGTCTGTGTCTCCCTGGTTCGAATTACAGACTGTTAATATCAGAAAGACCCAATCACCTTTCAGACTAGCTTCTATAGGCAACAACCATGAAGATTCCTTATTTTCCTAGTATTCTCTTTCATATATGTGCACTTCATGAACATGCATGTCCCTACTTACGTACGAATGTGTTTATACATATAATTGATACAGAAATGAATGGGAACATGTCGATCTGCACACAGTGCTACAGAAGTGTCTCACCCTGCAAAGGGCAAAATATAAAAAGCACCATGCACAGATCATGGGGCTTCAAGATACATTTTCTCTTATGATGCTTTATAACCCTCTATATTGCTGGGGTTCAGATTTTTGCTGTTCATTTATAACTGATATGAAATTTATGACACCACTCAGAAGCTGGAAATTTAGAAACCAACCAGGACAAAGCAGTCACTATTTTGATGAATTACACAGAATCCCAGAATGGTTGAGGTTGGAAGGGACCTCTAGAGATCACCCAGTCCAACCCCCTGCTCCAGCAGGGACACCCAGAGCACGGGGCACAGGGTGGCATCCAGGCGGGTTTGGAAGATCTCCAGAGAAGGAGACTCCACAGCCTCTCTGGGCAGCCTGTGCCAGGGCTCGGGCACCCTCACAACAAAGAAATTCTTCCTCACATGGAGGTGGAACTGCCTGTGTTTCAACTTACACCCATTAGCCCTTGTCCTGTCACTGGCCACCAGCAAGGAGAGTTTGGCCCCATCTTTACATTCTCCCCTCAGGTATCAATATCAATACATATTGATTAGATTTCCTCTCAGTCTTCTCTTCTCCAGGCTAAACAGGCCTAACTTGACTAGGAAAGAGACTAACTCTAGTCTTTCCTCACGCAATAGATCTTCGTTGCTCTACGCTGGACCCACTCTATAAAGTTCCACGTCCCTCTTGTACTGGGGAGCCCAGAACTGCACCCATAAGGAGTATTGTCTCCTTTATTCAAAAGGTCGTGCCTTCCTGAGGACTTTTATCTTGATCTTCACAGAAACATTGCTGTAATAAGGGACCACATCAAGCAAAGATTGTCTCCCCATCATTGGAGATTTTGAAGGACAGGCTGTACAGCCTCAGTCTAGTCTTTCCTTGGCATGGACTTGGACTAAGTTGTCATTTGCTGCTGTGTCTCTATCCACAGTAGCATAACTGTGGATAGAAACTCTTTTTCAAGAATAGAAACCCCTTTTCAAAGATGTTATGATGTCATGAACTCATAGGGTGAGAAAACAGGCCGCTAAGGTCACTGAGTAAAATGCACATTGTGAGGATCTATTAATCATCAATTTGGCTGAAATCCAAGAAGTTCAGCTGGAGGTCTTCGGGGCTGAAATATCCTTGACAGCTTAAACTAAAATCCTGGCGCTCTCAGCAGAGGCTGTAATGGAGCCACATATTCTCAATCAGTCTCACAGGATAAGGTATAAAGTAAAGTTGATCCACAGGTTAGAGAGACGGCAGAGGGAAAATGGGTCTTCAAGTAATACAGGATGCTTTGTGAAGCTGTATCCATTTCCTTCTGTCTGGGCCTTGTTCCTTATTTTGTGTTCTTTTTCGGTCTTTAGGAGTAATAAGAAGGCCATTCCCAAGAAGGTCGCAGTCATAGAGAGCAGAATCTCACAGGATTACTTTGCCATGTGTTTCTTCAAATTTGCTTATTATAAATGGTTTTATGGCTCTGTCTTGCAACAGTAACCACAAAGGCTTGGGTTATAGAAGTTATATACATTTAATATTGAGAGGAATGTTTTCTAAGTAAATTATATGTTTTTCTCGTGTATCCCATCAAAACCTTCCTCTATGCAACCACAGAGGAGAGAAACCAGACCGCTGGGGACATCATCAAGAAAGGAGTATTGAATGCTTAACAAACGGACACTTATATTAACAAAATTTTGTGGGAGGAAAGAAAAAAAATACAACGTTTTTAGAAAAAAAAATGTGATTTAAGATAAATTTTCCCAGGGGAAGCTTTTTGCTGTTTACTGGCCTGAAAGTGAAGAATAATGTTTGACATAGCAACTTTTGCGTCAGCATAACAGTACCAGAGATATTTTTACAGTCCTGAATATGATAGTTTGTAAGTAATCTATTCATCCTTTCTCTTTATGAAAATATGATTTTCTGAATTCAAACAGCTTATCTAGCTCCTCTGTCTGATGTGTTTTAGTAGATGTTGCTGTTCAATACAATGAAAAACTTAGGCATATATTCTTGCCACTTCTGGCTGTTGAGCTACAGACTCCTGCCTACTGGTGTCTCCAGATGCCTCATAGGCTCAATCCACTCTTCAGGAATGTTTTCCATCAAGAAGCTGTAGCCCATAATGCACCCAAGGCATGAGGGTCTATCAATGCTTTCTAAAGTATCCGATCCCCATGCCTAGATGCCCACATACTATTTTTATGACAGTTCAAAACCTGAGAAATGGGGAAAGAAATAAAATATTCCCGGTTGCAGGTTTGTGTGTCCACATCAGAGGTGGGCTGGAAGCAAAATGGGTATTAGCAGTGCAGTGTGGACATAAAGAGTGTGATGGAGCACGGGGTAGTCACGTGCATAACAGCGCAAGCCAGCACCTACACCATCCCTACAGAAAGAGGGAGAATTGCCCTTTTGGCTGATGCCCCAGGCTGTCAACATTGATACGAGTGAGATTTGTGTGGCCAGATCTTACAGAATGATTTGCTAACTTCTACCTCTGCAAACTCCTGTTCTCCTCTCTTTGAGAGCACTGGAGTGTCATTCTCTGTCTTCTGTCTGTTCAGGGTGCAAGGTTCCCTTCTCTTCAGTCTGCTCCCTCTCTCTTTTCTGGATTTTGCAGAGATATCTGCTTTGCTTGTGTTCATCAGGGGGTGTTTACCCTTGGATAAAGATATGTCCTCTTGCAGTAAGCCTTTCCAAGGCCATTTATAACACTTAACCACAAATGTGGTACTTAAGTACATTGCGCTGTGGTCAACACACACTGGAGAACATTTCTTTCTTTGCTGTATTTTTAGCCTGTTGTTTTTATTGCTGTGCTCCTTTAAAATATCGCCCTTTCCACACTGCCTGGGAAAAGAGAACAACAAAACTTGAAAGCAGTGAGGTTGCCGAGGCTGAAAATACCACTCTTCAACATGGTTTCAGTTTCCCTATATGGTTTTCTAAGTATTGTCTGTTCTGTGCTTATATGGTGCCATAGTACTATAGTGCCATAGCTCCAAGACACAATGGCAATACCATATTGCTAGTACTATTTTTATTGTTATTATTATTATTACAACCGTGACTACTACTTCTGGGCAGTTATAGGGCTGTTCTGCTCTCCCNAGAACAACAAAACTTGCAAGCAGTGAGGTTGCCGAGGCTGAAAATACCGCTCTCCAACATGGTTTTACTGTTTCCCTATATGGTTTTCTAAGTATTGTCTGTTCTGTGCTTATATGGTGCCATAGTACTATAGTGCCATAGCTCCAAGACACAATGGCAATACCATATTGGTAGTGCTATTTTTATTGTTATTATTACTATTACAACCGTGACTACTACAACTTCTGGGCAGTTGCAGGGCTGTTTTGCTCTCCCTGAAGTTGCAAAGGAGCTGGCAGAGTGTTGTCCCTCCTCATGAGATCAAGGTCCACCAGGGCAGCAGGTTCCCCTGCACTGTCTGAACCCCTGCAGACAACCAGGATTTCCTTCCAAGCATTCCCGTTTTTCCCTTCTGAATGCATAAGAGGATAAAGTGATGAGGAAATTGCACAGTTCAAGATAATGGCTCCAGTGGTTTCCCTAACCTAAAAATATTCAGGTTGCAAGTTGTGTATCTTTTTGAAGAGGCTCTGAAGCTTTCAGGCAGATTTTCCTGTGGCTTTTTTTGGACTAATGTCTCTCTACTGATTTTATATCTAACTTTTTTTTTTTTTTTTTTTTTTAATGGAGTAACGTCCTTCATCCGTGGGGTTCTTCCCTGTAGTCTCATGTTTAAAGAGGTCCCGAGTATTTGAAATATTCTGCTATTTTTGGTATGTCTGGCAGACTCGGGCAAGCCTTTTTTCTCCTTCATTGTTATCAACTTTATGTCAAGGACAGTAAATATGACCACTAAGTGATGCTCTTGAGGAGCTATTAGTCATAATAAAATAGTGTATGTTCCTTGATGAGAACACTGCCTTTAAAAATCAGACTGCTGCAACAGGAAATGTTTTGGCACAGGTGAACAGCCCCTGCAGGAATCTGCTTGTGCAGATTACCTCAAGTAGCCCCTGCTAAATGTGTGAGCTTGGTCTGCTATCAAAGCAATACCTTGTTGGTTTGTGCACAGGTTTCAATTTTCCAGCAAATTCTCCAATGCCCCACAGTTATTATAGGAGGCACCTGCCACAGCGATGGGAGCCTTCCCTTTTTAACGTTATGGTGTTATGAGGGTCACGGTCTGCAATTTCCTAGATAATTTTCCTGATGACACCCAGTATTCGTGAGAGATTTTCCAAAGTAAAGACTTTAGCACTGCATTATTTCTTTTTTTCCTAAATGAATCTTGAAGTCTTTTATACAGGTGGTGAGTTGGGAGCTGTAAAACCTGCATCGTTTTGTATTTGCACAACTTTCTGTAAGGTTCCCATTTGCCTTGTGTTCGCGTTGTGTGCCCACAAACAAAAATATTAACTTTTTAGGGTCATGAAGCAGAAAGTTGTTTTGGAGTCTTTGCTGACAGATATCTTGTGTAATTCCTTTGGCAGAGAAGAGTCTTGAATTCGATTTTCATAGGCAGCTACATGCTTGCTTGAACCTTGACTGCCGGTGCAGAGCTCTGCATCTACTTATCTTCGTGTTTTGAACCACGTTTCTCCAGTGGATCACCATTCCCTAGGATCTGCAATGTTTTTTCAATGAATCAGATGCCTAATTTTTGTTGTTAATGTAATGCCCTGCAAAATAAGCCAGGATTGCTTTCCCTTTCTATTCATTGGCGGAGGGTCAAAAAATATGTCAATTAATTCTCACCTCCTTTTGCTGAGCAGAATTTTACTCTGTTTTAACTTATTTGTCGGAAATTGCTGCAACAGAAGTCTGAACTCTTGTAACTTGGGGATATTCCAACTTTCTAGACTATGCCTTCTAGATCCCTGTTTAATTACTAATAAAACTTGAGGAATTAGAGTTAAGAACAGGGTCTATCTCTTCTGTTCTGGAAGTCACCGGTTATGCCAAAGAAGGTTGTGATTACTAATTACTTAATTTGTATGACAGATGGAGCTGGGGATCAAATTAAGTAGCTGTCTTAGGATACATTATAGAGCAACATCTAGCTTTAAACACGACTGTCTTTTTCGTTCCTAAAAAAAGGCACAAACAATGATGGGCTAAAAATAGCTGCTCACTTGGATTTGACGACAGTTTCTGGGAGCTGTCTTTAGGAAGATGTTGAAAAAAAAAAAAAAATGAAACTGCTGTCTTTTCCCCTCCTCCAATTCTTCTTTAAATGCATAGTCTTCTGCTTCAGCTTCTTCACCCCCTTGTCCACAAAAAGGTGCCCAGTGACTTTGCTAGGACTTTGGTGTTTCTGGGCGGGGGGTTTTATAAAGCATTATTAAAAAAAAATCCTAAAAGTCACTGCATCTATTTCTGTGAAGCTCTGCTTATCCTACACAGTTTGCTCGGTGCCAGTAGAAGGTGGTAGTAGAGCCTTTTCCACTCTTTGCCTCCCACAGCATCTGCTGCAGTGGAAAAAAAAAAGCACCGAGGCTCTATCCTGATTTCATTCCTAGAGACTGCTTCGTAATTCAGGGCGAGCAGCGGTGCTTCCCGGCGCTGTAAACACCGAGTTGCAGCTTTGACTCTGCGTCCCTGCAGACGAGGGAACAATCAGTTAATTTGCAGCATCCAGTGGTTGACGGGAGCGAGAGCAGTGGTTTGATGCTGCTTTTTTGTGCTCCTGAATTAAAGCTTTGCCTCCTGGCTAGGCTCTGAGTTTCCTCTTGCAGGAAGATACTCAAGCATTTTAGATTCAGAATCAGCAGTGACAAATGGGAGGGCAGAGTTTTCGCTAGAATTCGTCTGCTTTCATTTTAATTTGTGCGCTGTGTTTCTTACCAGAGCCAAGCAAGAAAACACATCTTTTTCTTAATAACAATGTCCAAAATCTTAGCTCGGAGCACAAGGAAATTCAGGCTCTTTAGAACTAGTCCGCTGCATATTTATTAAATGAGAGCGAAGGAGTAGGTGGGACTTTTTATTTAAAAATAGATTAGCACAGGGGACTGAACTTGCATTTGAGGAAACATTAATAAGGCAGCCAGCCATTGTCCTCAATCAGAGGCTGTATTTGTAAGTAGAACATGTTGAATCTGTCATGATTGATGACGTTGTCTTTGTTAAAAGGGATGCTGCATCTTTAACAAGACCAGACAGAAACAGTGCAGAAGCTACAGAAAATTGAAGAATTGGAAGGGATCTTTTCTTCATTTTCCATGTATACTGTTTGTAAAATACTGCACAGAAAACCATCAAAGCTGGGAGGAAATAGAAGTAACTTGCTGCTGCTTACATTTTAATTCCTCACCTTTCCCCTCTGGGTGAGCTCCCCCTCCTTATTCCCCCCTGAATTTAAAATGCTGGAAGGAGAAGCAACTGAGGTCCAAGTTTCAGACGCTGAATTCTCGGCTAATTGAAATTACGGGGCATATTGCTATATATAGTCGACGAAGAGATATGTAGCTTTCACTCAGTGCCTTCAAGACATGTCTTTTTGTAGTCAGAAAAGCAGAGATCAATGCATTTTCTAACTGACAGAGGGAACGGATGCTCCTTAGTAGCACATGCTCGGGATCGTGTGTGTACCGTTTGTGCAGAGCAGAGCCGCTGAACACTGGTCCATATGCTCCTTGTTTACTGCAATGTTTTTTGCATGTTACTGTGCACTCCGGACTAATGTGAAGGTAAGAGGAGACGAGACAACAATTTGGCAGAACTGTACATGTAAAACCAGCTGCAGAAAATGTCTACCTTGTTTTGCTGAGTACTTTGGAATTGCTGGCTGAGCAGGCATATTATTACAGGTGGTTGTGGAGGCTTTATTTTATCGTTGTCTGTGTAGCTTAAGCATAGAAGCATGCTTTAATTTTGCAGCATAGGGACTTTCAGTTTTTAACTGCTTGCAGGTCGGGTTCTGGGCTTGTATAATGTGATAAACATGTTTTGGTGCTGTCCAGGTAGGCCAGAAAAAAAGAAACCAAAGGTTGTTTGTACAAAGCTACATGGCTTTATATAGTATAAGAATTGCTGTGCTCTGGTCTGCCGTGCATCCTCCAAGTTAGGCTGCTTGCATGCTGTCTTGCTGATTACTTGTCTGTACCGGGGGTCTCGCTGCTGTCGCTGGCTCTTGTGTTTTTTATTCTTTGTCCTGCTTTGTTTCTAACTCAAAACAACATCCGTGCAGCCCGATTATAAGCAGTGTCCTCAGAAATAAAAAAAGATGGTATTGCTGCAAAATGCTACCGAGGGGAAAAAAAAAAAAAGAAAGGAAAAGAAACGCCAGCTGGCAGCACTGGTCTCACAGTAACTGTTAAGCAGCCTCTGTCATTCATGTCAACGTTTGCTCGCTCCGTTAATTAGTGTCAGAACTCCAGTGTAAGTTGCTGGGGGTTTTACCTTGCCCGCAAGCGGATGGTGGTAGCGGACGGCATCGCCGGCGCCGGGCTGAGCGCGGAGCCGTGGGCCAGCTGCGGGGACCCAGTTGCATAATTTGGATGACTTTACAGGCAACATATTGGGGAGGCACTTTTGGCATTCCAGCGTTTTCAAGTTCAGATGAGCGTGTCCGTCTGGGAAGGAAAGCACTGGCAAGCGCCAGATCATCACAGTTAGAGCCGTTTTACCTGGAGGGTTAGTTGCAAAGGATACTTTGTTTTTAAACTGCTTGAAGCATGTTTCTGAATTAAAGTGATTTTTTTTTTTTCTATATGCACTTGTTTTGATAATAATAAACATAGTATGTGCTTATTAGGTCAAAATACTTTTTGGCCATTTGTTTTAAGAGTAGAATAATTTTATTAAAAGGGCACATGCTAACAAATCCTATGTATGTGGTGAGTCTGTACTACTGGTGGTTCTACTGAATTGCCAAGCTTTCACATTTTAATTACTTTCTAATGAACTTTTGCACTTCACTTCCTACCCCTGAGGAGGAAGGTAAAAAATATATAATTTTGAATACGTGGATAGTCCAAAACATACAAGTTAAAACTTTTTGTGCTGTTCTGTCTTAAAATACAGTTATTACCCTTTTCTTATGCTTTCTCTATAATGTTTTTGGCAGATGAGTAAATTATATACACATTATGTGCTCTGTGTTTTATGTAGTAAAGTCTCAATAAACCAGAAACGTTTGGAAACCAACCATTCTTTTTTGTTAAGATGATTCTGTCCCTCTGAGGCTGCAGTACTGTCCGGAAGGTGTTCTGTTAAAACTGGTATGGTTGCTGAGGAAATGATTTCCAGGTCTAAATATGAATAAAATGATTTCCAGGTCTAAATATGAATAGATGCAGGAGAGCTCTCAGTGTGGCTCATTTCACTGTGAGTTTCATGAGATGCCTTGTCAGTAAGTGCCACAGTGACTGTTAGGAGCCTCTTGGGTTTAACTTTCAAAATGTCTTTGCTTCCATTCACAAACACAAGGGAAAAAAAAGAGCAAGGTTTAAACTAGCCCAAGTCCAACGATTGTTTGGACAGGAGAGTTTTGATTTGCTGGAACTTCTTCAGCTGTTCAATTTCTCTGTAAAACTTATCTGATATCCAGAATCCATCCTCTGGCTGTTACTTACATGATATCCTGAGATTACCTTCAGCTAGTTGTTCTCACTGCATCTGACTCACCCATTTGAAAAGTAGACGTCGATCATCTGCTTTCCAAGCTGACCTTTGGGGTATAATAACATTTAAGAAAGCTGCACCAAGTTTACAAATCTCTGGGGGAACTGCCCAAGTGTGGCAGTTCCACTGACATCTCCAGTAATTCCTGTTTTCTTTCTCAGTCATTAAAAATTATTAAATAGGGGCTTCCTGAAAGGTGCTCCCCATGCCAGTCAACCTGAAATATATTAAATATTTCTGCAGACTTGTTTTTAGCTTGGTTGGCACTGACATACGCCACAGCTCAATGGGTGGCCAAAATAAATGAAATACTCTATAAAACATCTGTTTCTAGTTTGGAATCTTTTTCTCTTTTAAAATCGGTGGAAAAAAATCCTAGTGGTTCTCAAATATTTTACTCTTTAAGTCATAAGATAGTATTAAACTATAAGTACAGGCTGTAACAGGAAATAGATTTACTTGCCCTGGAAAGTGAAAAAGAAAAGCAATTGGGTCTGTTGCTGATGGCAGCTGCAGTTTATGGCTTTAGAGAGAGCAGATTTTTCAAGTTCAAGGTAGGACTCTTGCTTCTTGGTTGCAGGTCCCTGAAAGTGCCCACACGAGCTCAGCTGTATATGCAGGTTACCAAAGGAGAGGTCTGTCCCGTGCATTCCTAACCAAAACTTGTGCTTTTACAATGACTACAGCCCTGACCGAGAGCACTTCCCTGCCCGCATGTGTTGCTGCTCCTTTTTGCCTGAGCAGAAGCAAAGTCAGGGAACGATAAAGCGAGAAGGATGTCTGAGAGGTAGCAAATTCCTGGACTTTCAGAATTTCTCTGTACCTGCATGTTTTAAATGCTTTTGGTTTGAATTTTAAACTGAAAACAACATAACTACTCATTATCTCTGCCTGTTTACTAGACCCAGTGTTAATAAACTATTATTTTTTTAATTGATACATTTTTTCGCTTTCCTATATATGCACAATGTTGTATATCAGGAGCTATCATTAAAGGCCAATGGGGTCATTAAACTGAATTAAAATCTAAAAGCAGTGTTTCCGAGATCAGAGGTGTTTTTGTAGGAATGTGCAATGTGCATGAAAAAAGCGAACACCTATATGCACTGGTTAAATATGTTGCTGTATTTTCAGCATGACTAAGTCTCAGGAGCACAAACTAACTATGGCAGTGGGTCGCCCAGTGTCAAATGTTTGTAGTTTTAATTGTGTCCACTGTGTATTGCAAATACTTTCCATATTTATATGTAAGAGATTTTTTAGTGTTTGCCATTAAAAGCTTTCTGTTCTTGGCTTAGATAAGTATTTTACACTCCCTCTGTTAGCAGTATTTCTTGTAAAAAATAGGGGAAACATTGCAAATATTTAGGTTACATAGTGTGGCAAACTTTGAAAACTTTTATGGAGCAGGGTCCTATTTTTCTTGAAAGTTTGCAGGAGTTTTGCCTGGATGAGGTGTGTGACAGCTCTGACAGCGCGTGCTGTGGATCTGGGCTGCTGTTCCCAGCGAGCAGCTTGAGGTCTTTTTAGGGGCATGAGAGGCTTTTTAGAGGCTGCTTCTGGGCATCTGGGTAGCCGAGTTGAGATCTTTCTTTGGTAGCTCCAGTGGGACGTGGTGTGGTCACAGAACCTTCTCCTCCTCTCGGGACACCAGCTTAACTAAGTGCCTTTCTTATGTTTGCTACCTTGAGTCACGGTATGGGTTTGAAAACAAAGATTTTTGGCCTGCAATCCATTGCTTCTCCTGTGCTTCAGTTAAGAGATCATCAGCTCGCTGGTGCCCAAAGCCATGCTGAGATTTATGGCAGAACCTTTGACCGACACGTTGCCGCTTTTGGAGTATCTCCAGAGATGCAAAGGACAGGACAGGGCATGACCAAGGCTTAGCCATGATGCTGGAAGCTGCCATCCTTTAATTGCCTTAGCTCTCTCTTCTCATCCTCTTGTCTGACCTCCCTTTGTAAGAAATATGTTATTAAAACTTAACTTAGCAGTTTCCTATTGCAGTGTAAGCATGAGAATTAAGTAATAAAGGCAGCAAAATTATGGTAACAAATAACAGATTTTTTCACTGTCAAAAGCCATAAAACATCATAAAAAACACCTGAGCTACCCACTTTTGTCTACATCTCTCTACACAGCTGCAATTCTTCCCCTCTCTCAGTATGTATTAATGATATATATCTACATAATTATGTTGCATATATCATATATCTTCCTACTTTTACCAGTAACTGCTTGGGTTTTCCAAAGGAGCAGAGCTTCTGGGGTTTTCTTCAGACTCTTTCTTTGAGATCTGTATCCAAAATACATTCTGATGGAGCCTTAGGATGTTGTTTGCTACTATGAGATGAGGTCCAGCATTTATAAAGAACTGAAAAGTCACATGGATGCCTTTGAAATAGCATTCAACAAGTAGTAGAAAGGAAAAGATTTTCTATAGTTTAACCGAGAATAGACTCTAAAAGTGGTTTATTCAGGGCTGGTTTCTATTCAGGTGTATTCCAGGTATAATGTAATTCTGACTGTGTTTGACATGGGCCGACTTCTCTCCTCATAACCCCAGAGTCATCACTATAATAAAGTGGCAGGTCAAAGTGCTCTGCTACACTGAGGCAAAATGTAGGTTACTCCTAGAAAGCAGAGAGAGCTGGTGTGAAGTTTCCACCCCGAGAGGCTTGGGGACAAGGGGAAGGATGACATTACATAAGCTGTGAATAGAGTTCCATTTCTCTAATATAGCTTGTCATTTGTTTATAAAATGTTTGCCTACACTATAAAGTAAGCAAGGCCTTGAACTTTATAAGGGATTTGTTTAACAACTCTCGGATTTGGCCTTGACAGATAAACACAGCTGAGTTATTTATATTGCTGTTATCCTCTCGTTAAAGAGAGAGGGAATGTCAAGGAAGAGAATAACTCATTGCAAAAAGGGGTTACTGATGTGCGGGACCTGCTTGTGCAGAAAGCGCTCTCAAGATTCCTGCAGCAATAATACCACAGCATTCATTTCTTATTGCTGTAACCGTTACTAAAATATACTGAGATAAAATATACTGCCCACTGTTATGCTTAAGTAGACACTGTTCCCATTTGTGGGCCAGTTTTTTAAAATCACGCAGTGATGCTAATGGGCGTCATATTGTTCCAGTGGTAGATAGGAGATCTGAATTGCATCTGCACCGTTCAAATAGCTGCTCTATCTGAATAAGAAACAGAGCATTTGCATGCTAAAGGCTGAGTTTTCCATTTCTGAAATCAAACTTGTCCTTGTTTAAAATATCTAAGTACATAGTTTACCACTCCATGCAGCTACAAGTGTTGATTTGCACTACATGGTCATAAAAATTATGAATGAAAGCAGTAATTAGAATAAACTATTAATCCAACAGCAGCTCTGGTTTAGTAGATGTAAGATTTAACCCTTATCAACAGACAAACCCTATTTATAACCCTTATAAATAGGCAAACAGATACAGAGATGCTAAAGTGACAAACTTCTTAGTATTAAGAAATTAAATCCACTACCGAGAATTCTTTGTGAACACCAAACAAATATGAAAATTATGCGGTGGGGGTAAGCAGTACTGGGTATTCTTTCAAGTTAAAACAACTAGTCACAAAAATGGTTGTTGGAAGATACAGAAATTGGACACTTTTCTTCATTCAGAAATTTCTGGATACTAACAGAACAGTAATACTAATATTTTAATTCTGTTTTGTATCTCCTGATTTGATATGGTCTCATTAGAGCTTTTGCAATGTGCTACTCTTATCAGAGATATATAATTGGCCTTGTTGTTAGAGGAGGAGTAAAAGTATCTAGGACTGAAAAAATTTTACTTTTTTTTAAAAAAAATATATATGCAAGTAACTACAATATAGTATTATCTCTATATCAGGCAATTTTATGTTTACATAAATATGATGATAGAAACAAAATTTTCTACTGTTTAATCACCAAACATACTGTCTGTATCTGACAATATTGTGTTTACACAAGAACTCTGGAAAGGGAAGTGCTCTGCTGCTCAATCACCAGCCTTGCTGCTCGCCTTGTGTGCTGAAGAGGTGCCTGCCCTTGTCTGATTCTTATGAGATTGTACAGCAATTAGATCAACATCCCGACAACAACGCTGCACACAAAGTGCTGAAGATTGGGTGGTGAACTTAGACAAAAATCAGGTTTTCTTCTGCTGGGGAAATGCTATGACACCTAAAACCAGGATGAGAAGTAATCCGTGAGGGATAATGCTCATAGCAGATAGCAACCACTAAAGGCTGCCTAATAACAACTCACTGTTAATTTCCATTCGTACTTACTTCTCACTTCATCTGTTTTTTGTTNTCATAGCAGATAGCAACCACTAAAGGCTGCCTAATAACAACTCACTGTTAATTTCCATTCGTACTTCTGACTTCATCCCTTTTTTGTTTTGTTTTGTGTTTTTTTCTGCCATTTTCATTCATGTTGAGTTGTCTGAGTTAAGTTGTTGAGTTTGGTGTCTGGGATTGATCAGACATTTGCCTTTTCCAGGTTTAACCTCCACAAGTGTGGGCTCTCTTACACTGCTATATGTTTTAGACACCCTGAGATATTTTCTTCTGATCCTCATGTTATTGTCTGGGTGAATGTATGAAATATTTGGACCTGTTTTTGGAAGGGGGGAAGACCCCTTTCCATCATATCTCTACATGCAGCAGTAAACTAGGAAACAAGGGACAAAGGAAGTGTCTTTTGGGAGGGATGATGTTAACGTCCAAAAGAAGAATTAATATTGCTCATGTGTGGACATTACTAAATGAGCTCTGGAACAGGTTCAGATAGTCTGCTTCACACCTATTTCCCCCTGCCAAAATAATGAATGATAGCTACATATTAATGACTAATCCAGAAATCTACAGGATAAAAGGAAATAAACTCACTATTATTACCACCATTTTCTCAGTGGAGGATTTCTCTTTGTTTCTCCAGCAGAGATTTCAGTGTAAGGAATAGTATAAATTCTGCTGCTAGTGGTGTAATTCCCAGACTTCTTCTGGAAATACCATAAAAACAAATCAAAGAAACCTGGACACAAACCTTTGTCATTTCAGTATCTCTTTCAACAAACGGGTAAAACTCTCAAATTAAAATTGAAGTCTCCGAGAAGTAATTGGAAAGGCTTGTCTCCTTTAGATAGAACAGAGGATCATTAAAACTTTAGAAGAGGAAGATTAACTGTGGAAGTGAAACTCAGAAAAGTATTTTCATCCAAGTTGCAGGACAGATGAAGAAAAATATGAGTTACTTTACACATATTTGTGGATATTTTGGACAGGATTTTCAACCTATTCCAGATTTGTTTTCCAAAGTCAAGTTTTCATTTGCTAACAAAAATAAATGGCCAAGCTTAAAAGATCCTCAGCAAATATCCACAGATTTAAAATTGAAGGCAACAATCATAATTGTCTGATATCACAGACTATGAAACTACCAGGAGTAGTTTGAAAAGGGATATATTTGCTGACACCTGCCACATCTTTTAGAAAAACATTCAGTTTCTACTGGATGATTTCTGATGATGGAAAATCTATCACAACTTTTATAAATGCAGTATTTTAGGAGCTAATGAAGTCTGTTAAGCATATGCAGAGTAATTCTAATCTGAATTAACCTAGACCCAGCTCCCAACTTCTGGGGCACTTTCCAGCTTTTGTAACAGTGTCTGCAGG
Source organism: Crypturellus undulatus (assembly GCA_013389825.1). Taxonomy (NCBI): domain Eukaryota; kingdom Metazoa; phylum Chordata; class Aves; order Tinamiformes; family Tinamidae; genus Crypturellus; species Crypturellus undulatus. The sequence continues at coordinate 4,429 of VWPW01026668.1, read as the reverse complement.
ACTGAGGAGTGCGCTGCAAAGCACTGCTCCCTGCCAGAGTAGTCCTAGACCATGGTGAAGTCACTACCTAAGTATCTCTTTGACTCAGTAAATAAACGGAGCTCCTGGCAACTCTTCCTGCACAGCCCGATTGCCAGGGCTTTCATCCCACCCATGATTTCCCTTTGAGCTCTCTCCAGGGCAGCAACAGGCCTCCTGACCTGTGGATGTGCAGCTGGATGCAGCCTTCCAGAGCAATCCGTGTCCTGGCTGATACTGGACATACCCACGTGTACGTCCAAGATCATGTTGGCTCCTTTAGCTTGAGTGTTGCATGGAGAGTTCATGTTCTGCCCTGTATCTAGTAGGACTCACATCTGATTAGCAGAAGACCCTGCTAATCCCTGGCCCGTTTCTGTAAGGATCACTTGTTTTCTTCATTCCTACAGTCATGACTTCATTGCTGCCCGTGTTAAAATCTTACGGATCTGCATCAGTTACCTGCTCTCCCCATCATTTACTGTACTCCTGCTTGTTGCTAAATGGTCAGCAATAAGTGACTGTGTTCTCTCCCAGGTGGTGGATAAACATGTTAAAAGCAAAAGGCCAGTCCCAGGGGGTCCCACTAAATACAGTGGATCGACGGCCCCATTTGTAATTACATTCTGAACTCTGTCAGCAAGCTGCTTTAAATCCTTTTAAAATGGGCAATTTTGATTTTTTTTTAAATAAAATATCATGCAGTGCCATATCAAATGATTTAGAGGAGTCTAAGAATATTATATCAATATTGTTACCATTGTCAACCGAATCCTATCTGAAGAGAGATAGCAGGTTAGTTAATTTGACAGGATCTGTTTTCCATTAACCTGGTATTATGTACATTTCCCTCCTTTAGATCTTCGGTAATATATATTTTTATCAGCAATTTCATGCTAAGTGCTTTTGAAAATATAGCCATAAGCATCACAACGAAAATTGCTAGGAATGAATCCCTTTAAACCCCTGTTTAAGTCCCTGTTTAAGAATCTGTCTCTCTAGCTGAGCACTAGGCAAAAGGCAGGAACTCTCTTGAAAGGCAGATCTTCCAAAATAGGGAATTCCCAGTTAAAATGGAAGAGGGAATAGATAAACTCTGAGGGAAGCAAGGCTTGTATGGAGGAGATTGTGTCTTTTATTGGACCATCCCTGGTGGCTAGGGAAAAAATAAAAAAAAAAAAAAGCCATGGTTCTACGTAGCTACTGCCCTTTCACCTCACTTTATTAGAAATGAAATCAAATTATACAGCTTCTTTAGAAAAGGAAATTGGTAAGCCTTTGCCAGATAATTCTATTTCTACTAGAAAACCTATGAAGACAAGAAACTGAATTCTTGTTAAAAGGAAAGTCATGTTCATCGCTACACTCATATTCTACTCTCCCCATGCACTTTTGAAATCTTATTAATTTCTTACAAAAAAATCTATTGTGGCGAGCCATTTGGATATACTCACATGTCTCTTGCAGTCCTTTAGATCTTAAAAATGGGGAGATGAAGGTCACAGACTGGCATTTAACCATGTGCAAAACGGGAAAGTGAATATAGGGTATTTTGCCTCTAAAACAAGAGAGCAATCAAAAGAACTCTAGTGGCATCCAGCTCACCTACCTTCAAAGATCACTGATGTAAACAGCTATATCTAGCGATTTCAGGCTCCCTTTAGTGTCATTTGAGAGGAATTGCCTCTTTTGAGTCATGATTCATACGACCTACTTTAAATATCTACATAAAGATGAGACTAATTGTGTCCTGAAAGTGCCAGTTTCTCTGCCTTTACTAAAGGGAGCTTAGGGTGACTTAGCTGAGACGCAGCTCTCGCTGTTATAGACATCTCCATATGGTCCAACCCATCTCGTCCTTCAGAGCAGCAAGCGCAGCACTGAGTGGGCTGCTCAGGCAGCACCCCCTCCTCTTGCACACAGCAGAGGAAGACAAGAACGTGGAGGGGAGGAGCAAAGTGCTGTGAAGGGTCAGCCAAGGGGCCCTGGAGATGATGCCAGAGCAAGGACTTGTGGTTCAAGATCATCTTGGGTTTTGTCTTGGCTCTTTGCTTCTAAGTTGCTTAATTAATGTATGAAAAACAAGCACTGAGTAATTGAACTATTTGCATCATGTTTCCCTCTTACCCAGCTGCTAGATCAGCCCATTATTTCACTGATGTTCAACTGTTATGTTTTATTTTTGTTGCTTTAACATTGTGAGAGGCCAGGTTCAGGTGAAGAGACTTAAGCCTGGTTCTTATCCTGGAACCGTGCAGCTTTCACAGTGTAGGCAGGTATGTGTAGGCTCTAAAGGCCACGGAAGGATACATGGAGCCCCCACATTGAGTGTGGTCTGACTCACGACTCAAACCCCAAAATCAAGGTGTCTTGGAGGGAGGAGGTTCTTCCTCTGAGTTAACCAGCAAATATAGATCATCTAGAGAGGAATTTTGCTCGCCCTAAATGGACAGCTGTCTATATTATAATCCTCAGAACAGATCCCAAATGTATAGATTTTCTCCGGGGTAAACAGGTGTAAAAAGGCAAAACAAAAGACAGAGCATGGGCCTAGAAGTATAGGTGTGACTCTGGAAGACCTGAACTGCTTCCAGTGATTCACCAGGGAAGTGCTGGTAGCTGTAAACTAGTCACTAATGCTTCTTTGGGGGATATTTTGCAAGGATTATTTAACAAATATTTGTACAGTACCTATCATTCCTCTGCTGTAGATTTGCTGGGTAACTAGAGGCAGTGTAAGTATTGGGGGCTAGTTAAGATAATTATCATTTTTTCAAAAGTTGGTATCAGCTAGTTATCAGGGGATTTGTGAAGATCTAATTGCCATTAGTCATCTGACCAACATAGCTGCCTTGACCCCATGATTACCCCACAGATAGATTTAAATGTTGACATGATCTTCTAAACAGATCAAATTACATGCAAATTTTGACAACCAAGTGAGTATTTATTTCATTATCATACAAAAAGTAACATTTTTTTCAACCTAGAAAATAATGTGATTGTAACATGTAGCTTTTTGCTATATATTTCCTTTTAATAATGTTAAGCAAAGGGGGGAAGTTTTCTGTTTTGTTTTTAGGGGAATTCAGAAAAATGCCTGAAAGATATCCAGTCAGGCTGCTGAATTATGAATAGATTCATTGTCCCCCATAAGGATGTTGTTGCACAAAGGGTGATGAGAGAGGCTTTCATGTACAAAGATTTATTTGAGGGCTCTGTAGCTGACTAAAGGTAAAAGTTGTCTTAGGGAAAAAATAAAGAAAATGAAGGAGAGAGAAAAGGGAATGGGAAATTTTTCCCCAAGGGCCAGCCAGGGAAGGAAGGGCTGGGAGTTTCCCCAGATGATCATTCCCTTCTGGGTGTCTTCTCCAAGGCTTAGCTCGGAATAACTTTTCCAAAGTCTCCTTCTGTTTTTCTCAGGACCTTCTCAGTCCTGCTCCCACCGCTGGTTGCTCTTGCCTGCTCTGCTCGTGGGGCTGTTGGAGCCCTCTTTGATCAGGCAGAGGCTGTTGAACCTTTTGCATGTATCTTATTGGTAAAGTTTTAGCGGTTCTGTTTGGTTCTACCTTTGGATTATAAACTAAATTCTAGAATGCAATTTGTGGAAAAAGAGGGAAAAAGACAGGAGGAGGGAAAGACGATTCAAACATTAATGGTCATAATCTCCTACAAAACCCAACATAACAAAGTTTTCTAAATGCATCCATGATGGGTGATTGGGCATGTGGAAAAGGAGGGTCAGAGGTACTTCCAGAGCAGCCAGGGCTGTGGAGATGGGAGTTTTCCATGGGAAAGACTGGCTGCAACCATGCAGGGGAGAGGAAGGCTGCAGAGATGCAAGTGCAAGGCTGCTGGCATTACTATGCTTAAGGTGATGTTTTCTTTAACCAACCTGTTTTGGGAGAAGAAAAGAAAAAGGAAAAGAGAAAGTAACTGCAATAAGATTTCCAAATGAATAATTCCAGAGACTCCTTAACCCTCAAATAACAACACCCTGAGGCATCAGTCTTGCGACTGACTGCACAGAGTGAGCATAGAATTGAAGCTTAGGTCATAGCTTAAAAATAATACAAAAAAGCATGAAAAAGTCAGCAGTATTTTTTGTCTCTCCTTGCTGACTGTGAAAAGTAATGAGTCATTTCTGGGTTTCCCTAGTTTATTCTGGTCTTGTTTGTTTTGTTTTTATTATGCTTGAATTGCATCTGCCATGACTCTTGTCTCTTCTTCACATATGTACAGTCTCTTCACTATTGACATTTGATTTTTGTTCTTTGCCTTACATCAACCTTATCTACAAATGACTAATTTTCAAAACAGTTGCTTCCTCTCTGATACCTCCAGTGATATTTTCTCAGTGAAATACTGCTCATTGCTCTTACGGCATGCATCTTTCAGCCTTGGGACATAC
>VWPW01026666.1:0-14233 GCA_013389825.1 Crypturellus undulatus | reverse complement strand
ATCCAGGGATCGTAGGTGGCAGCTGCCGGCAGTGACGGATTTCACCTTCGGATCCGAAACCCTTGGGTGGCTTCTTGTGACTCTGTGTGCAGTTCCCTACCCGCTGCTCAAAGCTGATTCCCATGACGCCAGCCCTGATACTCCTGCAAACAGGACCCAGGGACCTGATCTGAGCCCAGATGGGTCTGGTTTCTCTCTGTGATTGACCCTGCCCTATTGCTGCTCTCATTTTGGGGCTAGATGAGATTAAATCTGCTTTGTCGTGGTCACATTTTGGACAAAAGTGCGAGCAGAAAGATCTTCTCAGGGCTGCAGAGTGGCAGTGAAGGAGGTTACCTGAAATCTGCACGAACACTTCAAACAGTAATTCTGCCATTCAGCAGAGACCTCGGTGTTTACAGAGTGTCGGGTAGTCTCGAGTGACACTCTCAATTTCTCCTGCAGGGATATATTTAAGATAACTCTGTCCCGTGTCAAATTAAAGACAGCGGTTTTGTAGATTTTGCTCATTTCTCAGTGTGACAGAGAAAAAAAAATCCATTAATTTCATTGTTTACCTTTCTCAGAATGACGGGAATCTGAAACCGCTGTAGTGACTAGTGCCACCACGTGTGGCTCCACCTGCGCGCGAATGTCACCTCCCGGCAGGGACGGCGCTTTAGGCACCCGAGCTCCCAGGATTCGGGTGCTGGAGACTGTGTCTGCAGTGACACGGGAAACGGCTTTTATTAGGAACCAGGGATTGAGCTGGGTAATTAGGTTTATTGATGGGAGGTTACATTTGCTGACTGAGCAGGGCTTCTTCCATAGCAGGATTTTCATTATTCCGGATTTAAGAAGTTTCTGCTTTAGCAGATGCTTTCGAAGCAGTGGGGCTCCTCCATCTGCAGCTTCGGAAGAAAAGGTTTCCTGTCCCACTTGTGAACAGAGCCAAGAGGTTGTCCCTGCGACGGAGGAGCCGGGAGGCACGAGGACAGGGTTGGGAGCCTGGTCCTGGGAGGAACAACCCGTTTGGGTCCAGGACTGGTTGAATAGGAGCCCGACGCAGGGAATGGGGATAACCAGGGTGTTCTCGGGTGAGAAGGAAGGGGCAGATGCTCCTCATCCTGTCGGTGGCCGGCCTGGCCAGGAAGGAGGTACCGAACCGGCTGGGAAGCTCCCGGCCTGTAGCCTCTCACATGAAGAGGTCTCCGTGGAGGACGCGGCACCCCTGCTCTGCCGTAGCGATGACATTCCCGGCTTTTTCCAGCTTCTGCGAAAACTCAGGCAAGTTACGTAAGTCCAACAACACGTGGGCAGCGGGGATATGAGAAGTTCTGCTATAATTAGGTGCGATTATGAGCTCTGAGACCTTCCCGAATGAAAGTGTTGCTGTTTATACGTGATGGAGAGCAGAAAGAGGAATAATTAAAGGGAATCAAGAGCAGCGTGCTCCAAAGGCCTGTCTGGGGGGGCTGTGAAGGCTTTTCTTGATGAGCAGAGGTCGATACGGAGGGACCTACGGCTTGCAGCTGGCAGTAAGTAATAAAGATTGAGCAGAAAAACAATTTCCTGGGGCACATGTCAGAGAAGGGCAGTCAGCCGCCTGTCCAGCCGCTGCCATAGGCAGAAGTATGATCCCCCTCCTCAGCTCTTGTGGGAAGCCTAATGCAAAAATAAATGGGAAAGCGGTTTGGGAAGACGTGTGGGCTGTGCTGTTCGGATGAGAACAAGAGCCGGCTCAGACTCGGTTTGAAGCTTTGCAGACAGCCGCGGTGAACGAGGCCCTACGGGCGGTTTAGGCACGGTTGCTCAGGGCTTCCCGAAGCCCCTTGTGCTCCATCCTGGCGGGACGCGGGATCCGACGGCTCCGGCCACGGTGAAGACCCCACAGATGTTGCTCCCGTCGCGGCAGCATGGGATGCAGAGGCGGCCCCGTGTCGGGCAGCACAGGCTAATAAATACTTCATGGAGCGCTGGAGGAGCAGCATTTGGCAGCTGGAGCGTGGTGTAAAGAGAATAATGACAACCAACTTCCAAGAATCCTTCCAGCAGATGAACACACTGCAATGGCTCTGTCCATGGCTGAGGAGTCTTGGCTGCCAGAAGGATTTCCTCGCTGTCAGAAGCCGTGTTTTATCCCCAGCGCGTGGATCTTTTCGGATCACGCCTGGAGCTCTTCGGTTTGCAGACAGAGCCAGACCCATAGCGGGCGCCAGCTCTGTGGTGCTGCTTGAGCTCGTGGTGGGAAAGGACGTCCGTAGGCACCCCTAAGTACACAGCCGGTGCTGCAGGACGTCCCTAGACTCCCCTGCCTACCTCTCCGTGCGGTGCTGCAGTCCTGGGAATGGTGCGGGTCGAGGATGTGGTCGAGGCCCGTGCCCATCGCTGCGGGCGCTCGTGGCACACGTGTAACACACACGTGTGGACTACGGACACGACAAGCGTCTGCGTGCGTTTACATATGAATCGGGTCACGTCAGGTTCGATCCAGCAGCTGCTCCGCCGCGGGGACACGACCGGAGATCGAGGAACCAACCTGCCTGCCTGCCCAATGCGTCACTGGATGCAACAGCTTCAACCTCTCTGCTTGAATCTTCCCACAAATTATCCTGCATGTTAGAATTTTACTCCCTTCTAAAGTACTGGTGAATTATTGTGCTAATGGTACTTCATTAATTCTTAATATAACTTGGTATTAGCCCAACCCTTCTTTTTTCTTCTCCATACTTTAAGATACTCTAAATCAGCTATACCTTCCCTTCACATGTTAACAATATCCTACTGAAATCTGCAATAATCCTGTTGTTCACTGCCAGCGTTTGTCTTTTTTTGCACTTTTTCTTTGTTCAAAAGAAAATGTTCTTTCAAAAATCCGACTAAAAAGATATACTGAACTCATTCATGAACTCTTTAATCTTACCACTGCAATTGCTTTTCAATCACTTTATCTTTATTGAGCTTACTTTTTTAGGTGTTATTTCAGATTTGACTATTCTAATGTTTCAATACCTGGTTTTACACAGCTTTGTGGCTGTTCAGTGATCTTTCACTGTGTAATTGAATTCTGTTTTTCACTTCCTCCAGACTTGTGAATCAGTTGGCACACTTCTTGCTTTTCTTCTATTCTCTTCGAGGCTTTTTGATTGATTCTGGCAAGGCTCTATCTCTTACTTTTTGTGCTAGTTCCTTTTATTATCTCTCTAAAAATTCCCATGTCAGCTCAAATGAACTTGCTGTATTTGTGCCTGTGAAAATCCAGCAATCCAATTTGTGATGAAAGGCGTTTTTGTAAGCTTAAGATCTGCTTTCCTCATTCGCATGGCTTTAGAGGGTTAGCTGTATTTTTCCGGTTGATGTTGGCACTGTTACGGGGTTTGACGACACATTAATTCTTAGAGTTTGACTTCAAACTCGGACGTTTCTCATCCCTGAGGTGGCAGCATCCTCAGGAGGTCCTGGAGCTCCTCCTCCTCCGAGGAAACGATCGTTCCTGCTTGGATGAGTTTCGGCACGGGGTGGCTCAGGTCCCTCCATGCAGCTAACTCATTTCTTAGGGTGTTTCAACATCCTTACAACTTTGGTACTACTAAGCTACACTAGTAAGCCCTGTTAAAAAAAAATTCTACCTCTCATGATGCGTGTAATGTTGATAATTTTGGGGGGATAAATACGTCTAGTTCTAGTGAAACATTTTAGCTGCACCTGTATTTCTACTTAGCAATTCTCTTTAATTCAGCATTTGAGGAAATTCAAGATAAGAACAGTGATGTAAAATAATTAAATAAATAGTGATGCCTAGCTCTCAGATAATTATTTTTTATTCCAAGCCGTACATCTCTGATGACTTTATGAAGTCGTCATTGCTATTTGCTGGGGAGAACAAGGGACAGAAGTGGGACAATGTGACCCGCTCCCCTGTCAGCCCAGGGCAGGACACTGGACACGGGGCTCATTTCAGGTATAAGGTAAGAAAGAGACAGAATATATGGTAAGAAAGGTAAGAAAGACACAGAAAACCTGTGTTCCCCAAATATCGCTCATAATAGAATAAATCAACATGCTCTAACTGATCTACTTTAATAAGTGAGCCACAGCAACACCCACCTGCTACACGTTTGAGGACTGTCAAAATATATGTAGTAAGGCAAGAGTTTGTGTTAGTTGCTGAATATTTTGTGCTGGAAAACAACTAAGAAATATGCCAAGAGCAAATTTCTTCAAGATGGCTTGTCACCTCGCTTGTGGCGTATCAGAAACAAAAGCTTTAGCGTTATTTAAAATACTACTTAAAGAAAAATCTTAATTAGTAGCCAGGAGTTGAGTGATGAGGGCTGTGTAAGAGCTGTTGCGCTAAGCACTGCACATATGCTTTTATGTTCTAATTCTTCATGATGGTTTTTTTCCAAGTAAGAGGGATTTGAACTGGAAGGAAAAAACAACCAAACCAAAGCCCCAAACCCCTTTGCTGGACCCAGGACTGGGAACACCAAAGTCCCCGTTATCCCCTTTGCTTGTTGCAACCCTCGGGAGCTCTTTGTGAGCCAGGAGCATCCGCACACCAGGACAGCAAGATGCCCACGAGGCCCCCAGAACCACGGCTTGTCCCGGGATAGCTGTTCCGGGTGTGTTGGCTCTCTGTCCCCTTGGGCTGCCTGTTCTGCTGGAGCATTGAATGGGACTTCATTGCTGCACTCCATTGCAAATTAACTGGTGCTCTTAGTCCCACTGCAAAGCTCTCGTGGACCTTATGGGAAGGAGAATTTCCCACTGGATTTGCAGAGATCTTGTGTTGTCTCAATTGTACCTCTGAGGTTTGCCCAGTCTCTCGTAGGGGAATAGAGAGGAAAAAGGAAAATGCTGCTTGCTCTTCCTCTCCTCTCCTCTCCTTTCCCATTCCACACAATTGCTGTTTTTCTCAATGGAGGTAATCAGTCTACCAGCCCATTTTGCTCTCGTGCTGTCTAAATCATTAACGATGGGCAGCATGTGATGAGCTCTGCTCTTTAATAGGGACCTTCTGAAGGACTGCCCCATACCTAAGATGAAGAAAGGGATTCTCAGTCTTCCTCTGGAGTGTCCAGTTTGGGTATTTTTGAGTTCATCTGCCCCTTTTGCCAGAAACTTTTAGACAATTCAGGTTCCTGTGTTCCAATAACATCTACATCATGTGCCCGTACGACATCGCTGGGTGATCTTGTTACGTGCATGTAAGCAGACGGGAACTGCACCTCTTGTTTCTCAAGACCCTGCCATGAAGGCTTTTCCTGCCAAGTTTGCTTTACTTGACTTGTTTCATTAATATTTGACGATGGCAGTGATGAACCCCCCGTGCCCGTGTAAGCCGTGTTCACACCACGGTTCTGTGCTCTCAGGCGTGTGGTGGTTAATGTGACCTCATGTCCTATCTGTGTTCAGAGGTTCTAAATGTTCAGAACCGGAGTGTGCTCCTTCTCATGTGCATGAGGAGAGCAGGTTGTTCATTTGGCCAAATGTTGGTAAAAACTCAAGCAAAACTATGCATTAAAAAAAATAAAGAGAGAGAGATTATTCCATAGTGGATTTTCATCTTTTACAGCTTCAATATTTAGCTGTCTTGTTAATGTTCAATAATTATCGTGGTTTGGCTTTCCATACCAGGTACTTCCTGGCATGCATTAAGGGAAAAGAAGCTCTTCAGTATTGGCAGATTCCTTCCCCATGGATGTGTTTGTACTGTGCTCTAATCTTTTAAAGCAAAATTAATTACTAATCTTATTAATCAAAATTAATGTGTAAGGAAAAATGTAGCCTGACAACTATTTTGGTATCAAAGAGTGCTTTGCATATGGATGCTATTGGGTCTCTTACTTCATTCATCCTACACAAAGTAACTGACCTTTTTATGAAGAATTTTTATTTCTTTCTTTATGATATGTTCTTACTCAGTAAATATGGTCCTTGTGCAAGAATAACTTGATGAAATTTATGTCCTGTCTGATGTATGAGTTCAAAAGGACCATCATGGTCTCTTCTGTCTCATAAAATCTCTGAATTAAAAAAAAACTCATCCAATTTAGCAGTGTAAAAATACAGCAGAGACTTCACTAGGATTCAGTGGTTTTATGGGACTAAGTACGACCAACAGAAGATCTTTGGGCTGGACATGGGGAGGGATGCGGGTCTCGTGGCGTTGGGCAGAGCGGGGTTGGCTCGGGCTGTCCCAACCTGCACCCACCAACCCCTAAAGGCCTGGGAGAAGGAGCCCACCTTCTCCACGGCTTTTTATGGCTCTGATGAGATCGTGTTTTGAAGGACTGTGGATGAAATTACTTAGTAGATGAAGAAAATTCAGTTCACAGGATTGACCTATGAAGGAGTGATCTGCTAGTGATGCTCTTTGCTGTGACCTTCTCGGTACAGAACTATTTCTTTATGAATGTCTTGAACCAAACAAGGGTATTTCCACTTTCATGGTTCCAAATATATAAACTATATGTTCCCCTTTCCATAGGTAATATAAAACTCCTGGGTATATTCTAAAACAACAAATTTTTATATCTAAGTTCCCTTGCAGGTCTGCCCATGGAAATAACTGTGTCAGATCTGTCGTTGTGTGGCCTTTCAGTGCTCACTCCACCACTGTCCGACTGATAATAGATTTATTAAAGAGGCTGGAGGAGGTGTTTGGACTATAAATTATCCAAGCAGATCAATGGAGTAGCCAATGCATTAAAAAGAATTTATCTGATAATTTTATAAAGCTAATTAAGTTATAAAGTTAATTAATTGTCCTTCCTATGGTATTGTACTCCCTCCCCACCATTTTTCAGTGCAAAGAATGTTTTCTCTGGAGGATACAAGCAAGTCGAACGTGTGCCGAGGACACGGATGTGCTGCACCGGCCGGGCGCAGCACTGCCGCCTCCCAACCCGCAGAGCAGGACCCGCTATCCAGACACAGACGGATACGCCAAGAGACAAACAAGAAACAAAACCAGGCAAATCCTATGTCTTCTGTATGTTTGTGTCACTTGGCAATTTAAAAAAAGGCCAAAATGCAGACTACAGTGCTCAAATCCAGGCTACCTCTTTATTTATTTATTTCCATGCCCAGTTGCCCTGGTAACTTGTGCGTTTCGGCACGCGGGCACGAGTCCAGCTGGAATCACTCTCTGGACCTCGGCCCTCTAATGACCACAGCTTCAGAGGCCACCATCAGCTAATGCACATCAGCTGCCCCATAGACAGCACAAGCAGATATGGCCAAGTTGTTTTTATTTTTTTAACTAAAGGCTTCTGAAATAACCCCAAAATTGTAATTAAATTTTAATTTGTTGTTCATTCACACAGTGTAATTATGCAAAGTCCCTCCAGCAATAAATGTTTTAGTCTAGAGTGACTGTTAATTTATGAATATATTCTGTATTGATTTTTGAGCAGGGCTATTTAAGCAACATCACCTTTCTGTCAGCATTTTCTCTTTAGCAGGCTTAGGGCGTTTGAGTTCTTATCTTGCAGTTCTGGTTCAGGGGTTTATTAGAGCAAAGGCCAAACATAATTATATTAAAATATGAAACAAGCCTAATAATTGCAGGCAGATTTCTATGACACAACAGTTGAGCTCGTGCCATTATAGCACTTAAGGTGTTTATTTGGAGTGGTGGGAGGTTTCTCAAAACGTTCTCGCATATGGCAAGTTGATCATTAGTGCAGTGTATCAGAAAATTGTTTTCTTGGGGTAAAACATGACGATGATAATTGATGGGAGAGCAATATGTTATTGAAGCTGCTTGTTTTTATAGATAGATTATTTCTGTGTCTTTAGAGCATGAATTCTCCCCTGTGTATGTGAGTGCGCAGCACAGGCTTGCATGTTCGGATATAGCAGTGAAAATCTCCTAAAGTCTGGGTAATAGGTGCTAATTCTGGGAATTCTGCACAGGCTTGCATGTTCGGATATAGCTGTGAAACAGCTTCTCCTAAAATCTGGGTAATAGGTGCTCATTCTTGGAATTCTCGTTTCCTGAGCACTTTTTTTCTACCTCCATGCCCCATTATGGGCTCCTGCCAGTAGCTCCAGCAGCACAACCCAAATCTCTGCCATAATTATTGTCACCAGGCTGCAAAGGTGGACAAAATACCCTCCTTGGGTGGGTTTTCACTGCAGTTGCAGCCCTGTATTTCAGGGATGAGCTCCACTGTTCCTGACAGCTGCACGTGTCGGGATACCTTAGGGTAACTATGTGCTCCTTGTGCTCATCCTTCCTTTGGTCTCCTTTGCATCACCTTCTTTGGGCTTTTCTGCCTTTTTATTTTTTCCCTGATCATCATCATTCCCTCAGTATGGCCCTTCGCTTTGTTGTATTAAAAGCTTGTTTAAAAAAATAGCTCAATTAGGTTGTGCTGCAACCAATGAACGATAATTAAGCTCAAGACGCATTTAGTAGGGACATTATCCGTGGTCCCAAAGCAGCAAATTTTTGTTCCTGGATGAGCGGGCGCTTCCCAAAGCATCTCCCGGGGCGGCCTCTGCGCCCGTGGGTCCCCATGTGCCGATACGGGGCTGATGATCGATTTATATATCTGTACTATGACCTTCCTCACCGATATTTAATTCTTTGGGATTGATGCTTTTTGTAGCAATCTGAGACTTGTGAAGAGTCTTAGCAAAGTCAATGAGTTTATAGTAGCAAAGGTTGAAATGAATGAGATGTTGCAGGCAGATGGCAAGACTGGTTTGTTTTAGAGAATAGGAATAACTCCATAGAAAAGCGTGAAAAATCCTGCGGTGTTTTCCTTTCCTTGCTGTGATCAGCCTTTTTCCCGTCATATACATATTTTTGTGCTTTAAACCAAACAAATCCATCTGGCTGTAAAGTTTTATGTAGTCAAACTGTTTTATACTGAGAGCAATCAAAGCGCGATCTTAAACGGGGCAAGTGAGATAATCTAATTGCTCATTTGAGAGGCCTCTTTTATAGATTCCTTGGAAAAGAAGAAATAAAACCTCCAGATATGGCAGGTAGAACAAAGCTTCATAGAGTACAAAAAATCCCGGCTCCTTGCAATATTTATTTTGCCATCCAGCACATAAATAGTTCATGAGTCGGGGAGGACGCTACATGCCTTTTAACCATGTGTTCCAGAAAACAATGCTTTTGTGGGTTTTATGTTTTTTGTAATTCCCAGGGCTGCTACATCATTTATTACCGAGTTGTTAGTTGTCACACCTGGTTACTGCAGCCTCTATCAGCTGCGCTCTGTGATGTATCATGGAAATTGGCTACAGCTGGGGGAATCTTAAATAAATACAGACAAAGGTTGTTAGCTGATTGTCTCCTCAGAATCTGCTGCTTTTCCTTGTGCAGCTTTTAAGAAGGTGGCCAGAGTCCCCCAAGTTCCTTTATGAGGAAGAGCATGTCAGGTGATGGTGGGACAAGCACTGGAAGATGCCTGGCTGTGAGAGCAGGAGCAGCTCAAACTCTGCTGGTAATAGTGCATTTAAGTACATAGATATTGCCCGATACATGTGCTTTATATGTGCTTCCCTACTTGCATTGTTTTTCCATGATTTTGGCCCTTTGGCTGCATCCAGCATGATCCGTGGGTGCTCCCTCTCGGTCACTGCCAAAGGTGGGTGCTCTGGAGCCGATCTCAATTCATCAGCATCCAGCACTAACCTCTGGGGTTTATTTGATTCCGCTTTTCTAGGCAATTAAACTTAAAACAAATCCATTTTCTGAACGCTGACCCCCTGTGCTGCTGTTAGAAGAAGGCTTGTTACAAATGCAGCTGTGCTGAGAAAAAGCAAAGCTGGGCTAAAATTTAATTCACCTCGGATTATAAAAGGTTACCTGTTAAGCAGGTTAATCCTTTCCTTTGTGCTTAAGTGAAAGAAAGGTGTGTTTCTGCTGCGGAATTCATGCATATCCAATGTTCCCTGCACTCCGAGTGTTTTGACACGGTGTTTTTGATTTGCTGAGGGTTGCGCTGGAGCCACGGATGGGTTTAGCTATGCAGTGCANTTCATGCATATCCAATGTTCCCTGCACTCCGAGTGTTTTGACACGGTGTTTTTGATTTGCTGAGGGCGCTGGAGCCACGGATGGGTTTAGCTGTGCAGTGCAGTCTAGAGGTGCTGGGATGGAGCTGCCATACCTCGTTAGCTGTCCCGCTGAGTTTTGGGTGTAAATTAGCTGTTTTTGGTGCTGAGCTGTCCGTGCCCTGCTGCAGGGCCCCTTGCAAGCCAGGGTGCATGAGCTATTGCCAGACCCAGGGAGCAAGCTGCATGCTTGTTGATTAAATTAAGCAATTGCACTTGTGGCAGCAGCTAGAAATGTTTTGCCTTTTTTCTCCTTTCTAAAATTTTATATTTATTTTGATTTTTTTTTTCCCCCTTTCTCCCTCATAAAGAGGGGACGTTAGTGCTAACCATTGCTTGTTTTTTTTCCCTNTGGTGCTGAGCTGTCCGTGCCCTGCTGCAGGACCCCTTGCAAACCAGGGTGCATGAGCTATTGCCAGACCCAGGGACCAAGCTGCATGCTTGTTGATTAAATTAAGCAATTGCACTTGTGGCAGCAGCTGGAAATGTTTTGCCTTTTTTTCTCCTTTCTAAAATTTCATATTTATTTTGATTTTTTTTCCCCTTTCTCCCCCATAAAGAGGGGACGTTAGTGCAAACCATTGCTTGTTGTTTTTCCCTGACTTCATGCAAACTGAGGCTGTTTCTGGGTCAGGAGCATCCTCAGATGTTCCATTAAATCCCTGCTCACGCTGCCCCTCGGGCTCTGCACCTTTCTCCTGCTGCTACACGTGTTGCAGGCCACTCCTTACCTTTAATAGGAGAAACTGTGTCTAACAGTATTTTTATCTGGAAAAAAGACACCTCTCCCTTGAAGCTTCAAATCAATAGCAAGGAGTAATTGCTTCTCATAAACTTATTTCTGGACTGATGTTGTTATTTCCAAATGCGACTTTTTTTCTATAACTGAACAAAGGGAAGGCTAATGTCATGGCAAAAGTGGTCCCAATCAGTGTGTGAGCTTCCCAAGGCCTGTTCATGATGGAAATGCTTCAGGTGGTGGCAATGGTGCAGGTAACGCTGCAGGGAATGTCCTGCCCGGAGCTGCTCAGTAACCGTGTCGAATTGTGCTGTAATGAAAGCTAAATCGGTGTTTCCAGGTAAAAGGAAGCATGTAATTAACAGAGGAAATATTTTTGATATTCTAACCACATACTCTCTAATTCTCTGGTTTCTTTTTTCTTTTTTTTAGTTACATTTTAAATGCATCTTGTTTTAGTTAATTATTTATGTTGGGTGCCATGTATTTTTTTAGGCTAGCAAATTATCTTCACATTTTTGTGTCAAAATTCATTATTTCCAAGTGAAAGCAGCAAGGCCATATCCAGACTTTGACCTTGCTGATTACCTGCAGCTTGGTGAGTGTCTTGGTTTGCATTCGGGAGGTTGTGACTCACTTTTCCAATATCTAGGGCTTGTCCAATAAGTTTTGTTACACTAGTCTGGATGAAGTTGCCTAATACATGGACATACTCACATGGTAATGCGCTGAAGTTTGCATTATTAGTCTCTTAAACTGTGTATGTTTTATTATGTTAAATATTATATATTAAAGCACATACAGGTAGATACTATATGACATTTATTTTTGTGTAGGAGCGTAGTGTTCCTATGCACTGCTGAATGTTAAAACTAAATTCTCTTTTTGGGCTTCAGAATAAATAAATAAAAATCATTAGGCAAATGTCTGCCAACACACCAAAGACCAAATACTGATGCAATGTGCAAGAGGGACCGTTTAGGTGGATAATGCCTGCAGGTTACGTCTGCATGTTTTATTGATGAATTCAAGATATATTTTCTTTTCTATAAAAGTGTAAAGAATGTTTTTATGACTGTATCCCACTGTTGGAAACTTGCTTGAATCTTCCTTTTAATTTGTCACTGCATCATCAAACGCTGCCTGCCCTGTTGTTTCTCAGCGCTGGGATTGTTTTTGTTTCTTTGATTTAGATTGGGTTTGCTTTCAGCAAATCCAGCCGTGCTTCCCTAGCAGGGTGTTAGTCCTGCACCCCTCCTGCTCGGGGGGTTGTACTTCAGTGCCTCAACTTGGGGTTTCTGTGTTTTTCCCCTGTCCTTTTCCCAGGGAAAGCCCATTAAATCCACAATTCCGTGTGCGTTGGATACCGTTTCCTTAATGCTCGGTGTGGAAGCCGAGAGGCCGGTGCTCAGCAGAGCTTTCCTGCAGTGTTGGCAGGGATCAGCCTTGCCTCCTTCCCTCAGTTCATTAACAGCTCTACGTAATGATCCTGCTCAGCATTAAGCCCAGCCTTGCACTGGTCGCTGTAGTGTATTCAGTGCTCACTCTGCATATTGCCATCGTAATTCATACTGCAGTAACTCACATTACAATATTGGCACTTTGCAGAGAGTTTTTTTCCCCACTTAAGACAATTTTAGTATGTGTGCTCGGTTGTAAGGGCTGCTGGTGGTTCAAACATGCAGGTTCTGTGGATCTGCTCCTTCCTTTCGGCACTCGCATCTCTTTTCCTAGGTCAGTGCTGCTCTTTGCAAGGGAGCAGGTTGCTCTTGCACGAAAACCAGGAAACTGCCCCCAAAAGAGGTCCTGGAAACACCTGGCTGCTGAGTGCTCCGGGCCCAAGAAAGCCCTTAATGCATCAAAAATGGCGAGAGCTTCCACACGCGGCATAAATTGTGTGTGTTCTTGGTTAGGACTTCATTAAGAGATGCAAGAAATAGGAATCATTAAGCTTTTAGCAGCCAGCCCTGAGAGACCCTTTACTGAAGATTCTCTTTTATGAGAGATTAGCGGCTCTGATTGGGATGGTTTATACCCTGCGCGTGACAGTTTAAGGGTTTTTTAGTTAGAAAAGCTGTTAGGATGTTAAAAAACAGTGGGACTGGGGTAAGGTTAAGCCAAACCACCTCCTTCAAGTGGGCATCTCTGTTGCCTGGATAACTCTGATAGAGACTTGTCAACATAATGGTTTCCTTGCTGTCTTTATAGGGTCCTCATTTTATTTCCTTATTAAAAAATAAATAAATCTCTTGGGCGGCTGGTTTTGATGGTTGCTGCAGTTACTGCAGCGGCTCCTGCTAACTGTGTTGTGCCAGGACATGTGTGGGAGGCTGCATTTAGGAAATCCAGGTGTTTGCACCCACAGATGTCCATGGCGTGTGGTGTATATTTGCCAGATGAAGGTACCTGCTCCACGATCTCTCCCTTTCCCCTATCTCAGGAGCAGGACAGTGAAATTGGCTAAAAATACTAAGCCTATTACAGAAGCTATCCAATGCTCAAAGCCCTTCACAAATCTTTAAAACTTCTGATGAAAATCCATTTTACCATTAAATCTATGTCTGTATTGGAAACAAATGGCATTTTACACTCCTTAAGTACATGGATTTTTGGGAATCTTCTCTATAAAATGCAGACCTGTGCATCTGCCTAGGGCACCCTTGCAAAGAGGGGACCAGGGGCCTCAAGCTGGAAAGAGTAAAGTACATTCGTGTCCCTTTCCTGTGACACTCCCGGTGCTGGTTTCTAGGAATGTGCTGTTATCCGCAGCTCTGGGTTTAGCTCCTCCTGGGCTGGTCCCATGCCTGAGTGATCTGGGAAGTTCTGGCCATCCCTCCCAGTAGTTATCAAATGGCTTTAATAGTTCTTGCTCTTAATGTGCTTTTCCTACATGAAGTGCAGTGCAGAAGTTGCATCCAAGGGCCTCTCCAGAGACAGTTTGGTCCTTCCCTTCCCCATCAGCGACTGCTGTCCGCGGCCAAAGGAAGATGTCGAGCCCTTTTCAACGGAGCTGTTATCTCGAGCTGAAATCTTGGGTTAACCCGTGCGTTTCTGCTCATGTCGGATGCTGCTCCAGCGTGTTCATTAGAGCTGAGCACCAGATATTCGCCATGTGGGCGGCAGTGGGGAGCCCGTCATGTTGCCAGGAGCACATGGTGACAGGCTGCGTTTGCTCGGGAAGCCTTTCCCAAAGCACCCCGGGTCCTTGGAGCTGCTGCCTGTGAATTCAGAGTCACCCTGTTGCAGGGAACAGCCTAAGGCAGAGATTGCAAATGGACTGCTCTAACTCGGGCCCCTTGGGGGAAGCGGCATCAAGCCATGGAAGAACTGCATCTCTTAGCGTTTGCATGAGGTGTTTTGTAAAAAGCCTTGAGCAGAAGAGCATCTCTGTTAATAACGCCCTGTGCATCCTCTGCCGTGTGCTGAATTTGC
>VWPW01026665.1:0-15659 GCA_013389825.1 Crypturellus undulatus | reverse complement strand
CACGGTAGTGACAGGCATGCGCAAGGGAAAACCACTCTCTGGGAGCCCTCCATGACGGTGGGATAGACTGAGTAGTTCTCCTCCCATATGTGCAATATCCAGGAGAAGCTGCTCGGGGGCATGGGACCTGACACAGCTCCCTGCAGAGACCTGCTCCAGGCAGGCAGCTGCTTCCCCTCTGCTCTGCAGACCCTGTAGGGCCACCGAGAGCTGCGCAAAGCAGCCCCCAATGCTGCTGTCCTGGGGCACAGCCCCTCTGCAAGGCTCAGGGACCCTTTCTCACCTGGAAGTCACACAGAAATGCAGCCATGAAGGTGGCCAAGTGTACTCTGGTTTTACAAGAGAGGGCAACTTTTTATACCCCATGTCTGCCTGGAGCAGAAAGGAAGATGCATGGGGAAAGGGCATGTGCACTCTGGCCCCTCATCTAAGTCACTCATGAACAAGTTGAACAGCACTGGGCCCAGTACAGACCCTTGTGGGACACCACTGGCCACAGGCCTCCAGCTAGACTCGGTCCTATTTATCATGACCCTGACAAATAATAAAATAGAGATTACTTTTAATTATATATATATATAAAAATCAGTCACTGTGGCATTTGTAAGCCAGGAAAAGGACTGTTTGCCTGATAGATATATCTGAATCTTTTTTCCTAAGGCCTTTTACTCAGCAATCTTTGTTCATCTGCCATAAGTTTTCTTCCAGGAGAGGGTTTTAGATCCGGCATTTCTTTCATGGCTTCTTTTCTTTTCAAACACAGGTGCCTTCCCAGGTCCCAGTCATGCCATCAGCTCGCTTCTCATTCTTCTGAGCCAACAGCAAACAATGAACCAATTCAGAAGAGACTGGGGTTTGAACACCTGACTGTTAAACATTTCCACTGGTAATTATCTGGTAAGCAAGTCACAACAACTCATTGATTAATATATACAGCAGTTATTTTTCAGTGATAAATGATGATCTACATTACTGGAATTCTTGTATTTCTCATGTCAGTGACATCATAAGGCAAACAAGGCACTTAATAAATAAAAGACCTACGCAGTGGAAGTACACACTTTGTTTGAAGAGCATTGTAGAAGAAATGCCCTATCTATCTTTCCTATGATTCCCTCTGAACAGTGCCAGAAAAATTTCTTCTGCAAAACACTCCTTAAAAAATTAAGAGAGCAGTCAGAAAAAGATTAGTTTTACCCAGGAACCACCAGAGTAATCAAAGTATGGAAAAGATAAAGATGTGACTAATTAATAGACCTTTATACTTGCTGTAGTCAATTGTATGTTTCTCTGACATATTATTTAACAGTCAGTTGTTATTACATGATGAAGTCATCAATTATCCCTAATATCCTGTAAAAATATTGTTATTTTCTGGAAATAAAACATCCACCACATTCCCAATCCTATTATAGTAAATCAGTTAACAATGAAGAACAAATATGAGTACGCTCTGTACCAGCTCAGGCATTCAGCTTTGGAAAGTATACCCAGAGATTAAATTTTTAAAGACCCCATATTTTATGAATAAACTCTATAAAGCATTTGGCATAGTTGTCAGGAAAAGGTCAATACTGTCTATAGTATTCAGTCATATACTTGTATATAAGATCAAATATTTGCACTTTTTTTTTTATGAGAAAATACATATCTCTGAACCATGGTAATTACTTTTAACATCATTCAAAGTACCAGGTATTTTCAGATAGGAGTTCACACTAAATAACCATGAGGTACAATAAGATTCTGCTTTTCCTTCACATTACTTCTATAGGACAGGTCATCCCATCTTGTTTTAAAAATCCTGGTAGTATCAGCTTCCAGGTGAAGAGCAGTGATCCTTCACAGACAGTATCCAGCTAGAATTCCTCAATTTCATACTAGGGGGAGGTATTGGCTGAAAAGGCTGGGCAGATTTTCTCCTCATAAAAAAAGTCTCTTGGTGCTTTGTAGCCTGTTCTTTTTTAAAAATAAAATAAATTTTACAAAAGGTAAAATGGGAAATATAAATAATGTAGTCAGGTTCCAGCATTCATTCCAGTCAATTTGCCTGGCAGTGGTACAAGTGAAGAGAGAGTGAGCAAGTCATTTTTAGCAAGACTGCTGAGCCCTGATGCACACTGAGCAGGAATTCTGACAGATAAAATGGAACATAATTAAGAGAGCTTCTGAAAAAAAATACTGGGCAAATGCCAAAGTCAACAAATCTGAATTCTTAAAATAAAAAGACCAAAGCAAGCAGTCTTTAAGGTTTTAGCATGGTAAGGACATGTCCTTAATATTAAAGGATCTAGATACAGAAGAGGAAAGGAGTGGGGGAAAGATTTGTCTGGTGGGGAATTTGTTTGTTTGTTTGTTTTCTACAGAATGACCAAGGGCTTTTTCTGTGGAAAGAAAATACATCTTTACACTATTTCTAATATTTTCCCAGGAATATTTCCACCATTTTATCTCATGTCTATTCACCAGTTGTACAGCGGTAGCACTTGCCCTGTACTCTTCATATGCTTTGAACTGATAGGAACCTGGCTTGTTTAGATAGAGCTAGATGACTTTGGTGGGACTGTACAGCAAGAGTAAACCTGAATAGTTAAGTTGCAAGTACTGTTTCTTCCCATCTATACAAAATCTCGAGCTGCTCTGCAAGCTCTGAAATACTTTGATAGGTGTTGCCAAACTCAGGTGTTACACTGCTCTGCATCCAGAAATGCCTCATTAAAAATCACAAATGGTGATGTTCCTCCAAATAGGAGAAGGCTACTAGAATGGAAAATTTAAGTCCAGGATGTGAAAGTTTCCAAAATATATAAGCAGCTGAAAGGTATTTTGAGCAGAAACCATTTTCAGCAATGATTGCACAGCTGTCCCTGACTTCAAAATATCACAGTCATTTATCTTATATACTTTTTTCTACATATGTACACAGTGTTTCAGTTTTGCACCCACAGTTGGCATCTATGTCAATATATATATATCTTTCCTTTCCATGAAGGAAATCCTCAGATTCTAACATTCTTTCATATTGAAGCTGCTCAGCTTTTTAGTTTAACCCTCTGTTTATCTTCAAGATATTGAAACAGAAATCTTTCTTTACAGAAAGAATATGACAGAAAGACCCACATAAAACATATAATAGATAGAAATCTGTTAGATACATTTCAATATGAAACTGTCTAGATAACATTAGTCTAGTTCTTACGTTCAAGAGTGAGAAGTACTGAGTTTCAGTCTCTTTAGGGTACTTTGGGACCAGAGAAGGGGCCATTGAGCTGTTTAATTGATTAATTTCCCTTGAATTAGAATAGCAAAGGAACTGCATTTTACACTTCCGAGGAGGCATAAGAGCATGCCTGCTGTGTTCCACAGGTGACAGAAATTCACTCTTCACTGATCCTTGCTTGGTTAGGGCTGCTTTGCTGAGAAGAAGAGAAAAGGAAGCCAACAACTTTCTGAACAGTATCTTAGGATGTAACACCGAGACATAATAAATAAATAAATAAAATTAAAAATAAAGTCAAATGCTTCAAAGTATCTATTACTGGTAGCTATATAAAAGATTATTTTCAAAATACATTTCCAGCCCAGCGAGCACTAATTGGCAACATGACTCATTCACATAAATTGGATGCAATTTCCTGCTTTTCACTCTAAAAGCATCCCCTTCCCATTTTTCAAAAACAGTGTGAGGGGATCCACAAATCCCTTGAGCAGGTGCTGCCCGTCTCAGCAGCATTGGCTGCCATATACTTGAAACTAACCTCTTTAAGGACTGGGTACAAGCTGTTCTTTTAGAAAAAGCTGTGTGCACAGCCAAAGGCAGACAGGAAAATTACATGGAAAGAAGTCAAGGGAAAACAAGAAGTGAAAAGAAGAAAGAAAAAAAAAGTAAATGTGTACTATAGTTCTAGAGCAAAAGAATGCACTGGAAACTGAAAACGATGAAATACATTTGGCTTGCATGCTGTAGAAAAAGGACATGAAGGTTTTCAGGCATGTATAGTCGCTGAAGATTTCTTAAATGCAGCATATTTACTCTTGCTTTTTTTTTTCCCTTTCCAGTGGGTATTTCACATTTTTTTCGACCACCAAGCAACAGAAACAACGATAGTAGTGAATGACTCACCCTCAGACATTTCTAACCTATTAGTCAGATATCTGTTACTGGAACAAGTATTGATTCTGTTCCTGGCTGAATGAAAGATGTCTCTTATGGCTCAAGAGGAAAGGTATGTGATATTCAGGGATCGTGTCCGCCTCCAGTAAATGTGTGTCTTTCCAGACAGAGGTTTCCAGACCGTGATGCACACACTGCTAGCTGTTTCAGACAGGTTCTGCAAATGTAGATTCCCCAGCCAGTTAAATTAAGGATCCTGCTTTAGGCTGAATCAGTACAGCTTGTTCATGGCAGTGGCACGATCAGGTCTAGCCCTGTCTGTACAGAGGCTGAATGTCTCTGGAAACGTGTTCACGCAGGCATTTACCAGCCCATCATCAGCATGTGCCTACAAGAAGTCCCAACAGGAATGGCCAGTCGACTGACGGGCGGTATTCATCCCTGTGGAGATAGTCTCATGGTAACTCAGGGTCAGGGAAGAGGTGAGAGGAGAAGAGGGTATCTCTGGATCAGGAAGTTGGAAGGTGAGGCAGGTGAAGAGGACAGGCATATGTAGGCAGGACCTGTAAGAAGGGAAGAGGCCCAAAGCACATGCACTGGATGTGCAGGAGAGCGGGCACCAAGCCAGGGGCTGCCTCTGAGCTGGAGGCACTTGAGCAAATAAACTGAGAATCCCCACTTGGCACCTCTGACCCTGCCTAGCTTTACTCCTTTACTTCAAAACCACTAGTCACATGCTTGGAATTAAACAAATGATTAACTGCTTTTGGGTCAGGGCCCAAAGAGCTAAATGGTTAATATGTGTTTATAGCTTTACTGTACTCCATTCTTTAATTTTGGCTCACTTGCTGGCTAGTGGAATCCTGTATATTTAGTCCAATCTGTTATTAGCATCCCTTTGTGACTCTTGGATTTGTTCTTTCCACAGCTGAGAGACTTAGCTGAAATCCTTGCTAAAGGTCATAACATCGCTTTAAGCATATGCAATCAAAGTCCTCTTTGGAGTCAGTCTTCTTTAAAGGCTTTTCAAGGGCTGATACTGGGATACTGGGAACCATTGACATAGGAAAGAAAAAGGATTTTCTTCCTTTCAAAATTTTTTAAGTATGTATTTTTGAAATATATAGCTTTATTGCTAATCAAAATCTGCACAAGAGAAAGAAAGCCTCATAAAGGGCAGATGCAGCCTATTTATTTTAATCACAATTAGTGTCTCTCTCTCTCTTCAGTGTTTATTACATCCCTGATTCAATATCCCTCATAAAATCAATGCAAGATAATAGCGCTCACAATGCAACTCTAACAGAAGTGGAACCTACAGAGAGGGGATACAATTCATACTGGATAATATGAGTACTTGCAGAACAAAGGATAAGTGTGTAATTTCTCTTTGGCAGAAGGATACTTCACTGTTTGCAGCTACAGTAAGAATAGAATATATTTATGCTAGCATGAAAAATAAATGGCAGTGTCTAAGCACAAAATTCCAAAATGACAATCTTGCCTAGTTCCTTCAATATTTAAAAAAGAGACTGCAAATACGGACTTCTGACATGTTGCAGTCAATATGAGTTTGATCCTGATTTTGGCTCATCATGAAATCTTCATGTTTTAAGACAACAACAATGAAAAAAGTGCATCTGTCAAGCTCAATCTTGTAAAATATTCAAAAATTACTTTTTGATCTAAGGAGGAAAACAGCTTTATTTCCTTTGCTGAAGTTTAAATTATTCAGCTAGGAACCATGAAAGATAAAGTTGGGAACACATATGTGAGGAAAAATCCCTCTATTTTCTTTTATTAGTTTGATGTTTTCCCTTGTTCCTGGCAGCATTTGTCTCTCCTGGGTACCTTTGGTGCCAGTGGTGGTTGTTGCGCCTGCTTGCAGTGTATTCTGCACATTATTTAAGGAAACCATGCTGCTACACATCAAGCAGCTTTACTTGCAGGAATATGAACACTAACACCCCCACTGGACCCAGAAGCAGACTACTATTTTGAGCAAACAAGCTGTCTCTAATGGTTCAAAACCCAGCCCTAAGCACGTTCTCTGGTCTGGACCTCCTAGCTAGGATCACCCTTAGGTGATCCGTCTCACACCCAATGCAGCTCTTAATGTCACTAAACATAGTGAGGCAGCAGCCTGCAGGCAGCCCAGGGGACAAGTTCTTCAGCTCTCCTTTGCTTGGAAGAAGGAGAGCAGAGGAAGCTCCAAGGACCAGAGGAGATAACATGAATTACTGAGTTTGTCCTCTGTCTACAGCCAGGTAAGCACTGTTGGATCAAATAATTCTACTCTTTTCCAACCAGAAAACCCTCAGAGTATTTCCTAGCATCTTAAAGTAACTTATAAAGTAACTGCCAACGCAGCTGTAGACAATGTCTTTCGCATTTTCCCATATCAGAAATTTTGTGCTTTGAATAAAAATTGAAGGATCTTTTCTAATCTGAGCTGGGGAAAAAAATCCTTCCTGAATCTCATCTGTTGACGAGTTTAACTCTAGATACAGGAGCAAGATGTCCCAGGCAGACATTAAGAGAAAGGTTTCAACCTTCATTGACACATGGTCCCAGATCAATGTGAGGGACTGAGAGAAGAAAGAGGAAAGAGAAGAAATCTGTCCTTTCCCCCACAACGTGATGGTGGGAAGTGGAATGGGGATATGAGACCTTGCTGCCTCTCTGTTTTGGTGGGAAAAGACCGACATGCCCTATTAAGACCCTTCCCTCCAGTTCCCAGGAATATTTCTCCCTTATCAGAATGCGGCATATGTTGTTTTTCAGTCTCCCGTAGTTCTCAGTAATTTTCAATCTTCCCGAGATCATATGTGCTGCCTTATATTTATCATTCCAGCTAAGCTTCGTCTTCTTTGATGACAAAATCAGTATATCTTTCCATTAAAGTATGATGTTGTGACAGCTCACTTCTTGGCTATTCCAAGGGCCCAAAGATGTGGTTTAACGGCTGTCCCCGGGCCACTAGATGGCACTATGTATGGCTGCTATCAGCATCCCAAATCCGAGGCACAAATTAGTGTGATCCCAGCATCCCAAAACGTGGCTGTATAGCTTCAGTTTCCAGCACCAGTCCCCCAGCCTGGAGCTCCACGCAGCCATTCTGCCTGTTCAGCAACTTTTGGGCTCCCTCAGACACTCTAAATTAATGCTCTTTTAAACAATTACCAGTATTTTTTTTCCCAAGGAACTCCAAGATGATTTTTTTCCAGTTCCTGGATCCTGCCCAAAGCATTCCAGAGGTTTCACAAAATATTTAGAAAGTCAGTAAGCTTGAGTATTTTGGCTGGCTAGTGTGCAATGTGTATGTGAGTGGAAGGGTACAAACTTCAATTAAGCCTCCCAGAAATACTGCAGATTACAGGAATATTGATGTGACCCTAACTTTCCATGCTGGTTACATCAGCTCTGTTCTATAGGATCAGTTCAGATCCCAATGAAATGAGTGTTGGAGGGGGAGCTTTTTACGCTGAGATCTTTAAGAGCTAGTAAGGGGCCTCTGTCGGGTTTCCAAACATTGAAAGCAAGTATGCTGATTTTGGTAAATCTTTCGCCCTTTTCTGACCAAGGGGTCTGCTCTTTGAACAGCATTTGCTAGTTTATGTTCCCAATGAAAACTGATGAGACCACTGGGAAAATAGATGAGACTGCCATTTTCAGCCTGAGAGAGCAGTGCTTTTGCCAAGTACATTTTCTTGAGAGAAATGGGAGTTAAAATCTCAGTCCATCTTTCTTCGCTCTGCGTCTAATATACTGTTTCCTCAGAATCTTATGCTTGCTGCTTTTCAAAATTTTTTCCTGCCTTGTAACTTCAGCAGCACTTCAAGCAGGGGTTTGAGCCCTTCTTTTAATCTTTGGAAAACTGCTTTGCACCTCCCTAAACAAAAGTCTATTTGAAACATGCTTTTTACATCCTCTCGCATCATTAGTTACACTAATAAAGTGAATTATGCATTTTCCAATTGTGCCATTCAAAATTCAACTACAAACAAACTGATCTAAAAACCACACACAAATTGTGCAAGCTGAACAAATAAAATACTTTGGAAATGTAAGATGCATTCCTGGGTCTTGCCCACGTGAAGCATGAAGAGAAAGCCTCCATGAATCCACAGTGCACGACATCAAAGCACTGGGAGGAAGGAGCACTGGGAGCTGCTCATGGCAAACGCAGAATGTGGTTATGTGAGGATCCTTAGACCACTCTCATGTGAAGTCCATGGACCTGAGGGGAGCAAAAGATATAAGACCTGGAAAGAGGATGTAAGTTAGAAAGCATGAAGGGAGAGGCGAGTGTGTTAGACCCTGCAGGACTGCAAAGTAAGTTCTGTGTTCAAGTTACAGAGTGGATGGGTAGAAAATAAAGAAAAATGTTCTGAAAACCTCTTAAAAATATATTAGACTTCCTTCAGGTGTGCTCAGGCCTGCACAAAATCCAATAGTGCCATGAGGCACTTCAGAAATCTAGAAATGTTTCTAAACACAGAGCGAAGGCACAGTACAGTACTATACAACAGCTGAACAACAGGATTTTAAAAATTTAAATAAATAAAATAAAAAGCAGTCCTTCTAGTCATGTTTCCAAATAAAGTATGATTTGCTGCAAATTGTTTTTCCTGGCAGTTTCCAGGCTTGGGCACAGCAGAGTTTGCAAGTTCAGCTGAGCTCTACCTACTGCACCACCTCTGCTCCACCTGGAGGGAGAATTCTTAGGACAGCTTGAACTCCAAATGGATGCTGAAGTAGCCTTGGGGTTGCTTTAACTTACACTTAGTAATGAAGCCTAGGGAGCACTAAACAATACTATATTCTGGCCTTTTCCTACCCTGCAGGGTAGGATTTATTGTTCCGACACAGAAGCCAAAACCTGATCCCCATACCTTCCACTTCATCCATGTAACAATATCTTCTTTATTATGAACTCTAGCCATGCTAAAGATGATGGGTACATCTCACTTCTGTATTTTCACTACACTAGCAGCAAATCATTTTGATGGTACTTTGTTCGTTTGCCTTCGCAATGGCCAAATAATTCCTGACTTCTCTGAATATAATTTTTGAGAACCTAGTGTCAGAAAATAGTGTCAAAATAGATGGCATTCTGTCCGATAACTAACTTCTTGCAGTGTTGTATCATCTGTTTCATAAGTTTGCTTGTTTTTCAAGAGAAAAAGGTATTTTGAAAAAAAAAAAAGCATTGCCATAGTATCAACAAGCATTTAAATAAAACTTTTCACAGATGTTGACAACTGTATTAGTTTATCCTCAAGGACAGAAAAGCTATACAAATATTATGAAAATAGAAGCTATGAAACATCAGTAATGATTTTCCATAGCATAATTAATTGCACAGCTGCTTGCTCACATTTTGTTCTGTGCCTTTGATGCTATTCATGCTTTAACAGTTTAATGAATATGTATTAACTTGCACATGGAGGTTGTATAAGCAATTAAACTCTATCCTTGAAAATCCTACCTTTAAAGCTTTAGGATCATCTATAGGGAGGAGGTTACAATCTGCTGCAGCTTCTTTGTAGAAAAAAAAAGAGCATGAACCAGAAGATTTCAAGTACCCTTAACCTCTTCCCGCTAAAGTGTTTTCTTTTAGCCTATACCAATGCTGCTCTAATCAGATGCCGCATTTGAAAGGTAAGGTCAGGATCAGAGGCAACACAAAAGGTGCTTGCTTGTTCCTTTGTCCCTTCCTGTACATTCTGCAGCAGAAGAGCCAACGGCTGTGAAGTGCAACAAATGGAGCAAAGTATGCTGCAAAGGAACCAGACGTTTGTGGGATGGAACCACTGAAAAAGATAGTCTGAACACTGCAGTATTTGGGTAGTAGCTTTGAGTAGGTATACGAGGTCAACCCTGTTGCTGTGTGTATGCCACAGACTAGCCCATGTCATCACCATCCTCTCCAGGCTCTGCTTGGAAGCAGTAAGGATAGGCTTGAGCTTTCTCTGCCCCTTCTCAACTCTTCAGCCACAGATTAGTATCTTCCTTGTTTGCTCATCTTGAAAGGCCCAGGGCTTAAAGGATAAACATGTTGCATCCTGCTGTTGCCATCACTTAAGCAGTGTACATCTTGTAAAGTATGACAGGGAGAGTCTGTTCCACATTAACGTTGTGGCGGAATCCGATCCTGGTGGCCTTTGAGCTGGGAGTGGTAGGAAGCTGGGATGCTGCCTGTGCCGATTCACCCTTGAATGCCTAGACATGTGGTCATTGACATGGAAAAGCACGTGGAAAGTCTGGTCTGTGCTGGTAAAGGGTGTTTCGCATCCTTATCTGCCCCTGTGCTGGCACAGAGCCTCAGCCACTGGCTATGCTTTAAACAGTGAGTGTCCTCAGTTAAACCTGCAGAGACACCAGAGTCTGCCTGTTCTCTCCTTCACCACAGCCTAACACTGCCGAGTTCAGCAGATCAAATGAGGGAAGTCAGATATTACTTATCTGCAGCTATAAACCACAGCAGCGATAAACCACAATGGCAGTGCTGCAGGTTGCATCTTTCAGCGCGTAAACATGACTTCAACTGCTGTTCATCATGTTAATGTGGCTGCTTAGTAATGCAAGTGGATCAAAATGCCTGCGGAACACCCATCACCACATAGACGCTGATGGTGATACAACCTTGACAGCAACGCTTAGGCTTTCAGCCTCCACAGAGCCACCAGGGTGAGCAGCCTCTTCCAAGCTTCCAGCTATGATTTTTCTTGAGGTGGATAAGGAGAAGATGCTGCAGACAAAAATTTTGGAGCCATGTTTAGTGCCTTCCTGTCCCGACCACAAGCAAAGCAAGCACATGTTTTTCATAGTGCTGCTAATCCGCTGCTCCCTTCATTCCTGAGGGGAACAGCTCTCCCAAAGTACTGACAACTATTGCTCCTTAACCAGTGGAAGAAGACTTCACTGCTGAGCCAGCTGCTTGGAAATATTAATGCTGCTCTGTGGTTTCTTTGGGACTCTGGGCCAATATTTACCTCATCAGATGTATCTTTCCTTTGCTGCCTATCCCAACTCTACTTGCAGGGCAATCTATTTTCCATGAGTGACGTGTCTAGGGGTCCCCAAAGGTAGTTAAAGGAAAGTAGGATGCAAAATGAATACGCAGACTGTATGGGAAAAAAAGGAGAAAGAAAATAAAGATATACACTCACTGATGACATGAGAAATGCTGGCCTCAGGGGATGGGAACAGGCACTGGGAAAGAGCATGTATGATGGGGCTGAGGAGGAGGCTGGGCGGTGCAAGGAGTCGAAGATTGCAATTCCAGCCAAAGGTAACGAGACAGGAGAGGAACTGAAGCTGAGTAAATTTACAGAAGCTTCAGCAGCAAAAAGAGAGTCCTGCAACCATTTTTTTCCACAGAGACACTATGATTATCCATGCTTAAGTAAGTGCTTTGCTTGGACAAATTTGGAGGAGAGGTCTCTCCAACCTTCCGTCCTCTGTAACCAAAAGTCTTCTGTTGGGGTTTTTTTCCTTCAGGTAACTTGGAGAATATTGATTATAGTGCCTTTAACTGCATAAAACTTAATATTCAGATGCCAGATGACAGTATACTCTGTGCAGATACAACATTGGATTTGATCCCACCTCACTTTCTTCACTTAAAAAAAAAAAAAAAAAAAAGGAAGCTAAAAGGTATGAAAGAAGAGAGGAGAAAGCCAGTCTTGGCAGTTTCTCTGGATGCACATAGTTTTTGGCCTAGAGTCATCAGATCGATCCTGTGAATCAGTCAAAGGGGCAATAAAGCTCATTAGAGATTACAAGCACATTACCTTCATCCAATGGTTTTTGACTGATAGCTCTTTTATCTGTCATCCTGACTGTTTTAATCAGTGAAATGGTCTCTGATCACAGAATCACAGAATGGATGAGGTCAGAAGGGACCTCTAGAGATCATCTAGTCTGAAGCCCCTGCTCCAGCAGGGACACCCAGAGCACGTGGCACAGGGTGGCATCCAGGCAGGTTTGGAAGATTTCCAGAGAAGGAGATTCCACAACTCCTTTGCTCTAATTTATATCCATTATCCCTTGTCCTGTCACTGGCCATCACTGAGCAGAGTTTGGCCCCATCGTCTTTACATTCTCCCCTCAGGTATTTATACATATTGATCAGATCCCCTATCAATCTTCTCTTCTCCAAGCTAGACAGGCCCAGCTCACTTAGTCTTTCCTCATACAATAGATGCTCCAGGCCCTTAATCATCTTCGTGGCTCTACGCTGGACCCTCTCTAGAAGCTCCACATCCCTGTTGTCCTGGGGAGCCCAGAACTGCACCCAATACTCCAGGTGCGGCCTCACCAGAGGGGCAGGATCCCCTCCCTCGACCTGCTGGCAACGCTCCTCCTGGTGCAGGCCAGGATCCCAGGATTGGTCTTCTTGATGACCAGGGCACATTGCTGCCTCATGATTAACTTGTCTACCAAAACTCCCAAATCTCTCTCCATGGAGCTGCTTGCCAGCAGGTCAACTTGTCCTTCTGTGTAGTATACACCACTTTCTGTTCCCTTGTGTTTTGACAATACTCATGTTGTTAATAAACTTCCCCTGCTTGTAATCCAGTATGACCTGTTTATTTGGTTGACTAATCTTTTCCATTTCTATGTTTTCAGCCCGTGGTGGGTGCTGTACAATAACCCAACTCCTTTCCCATGTCATTCCCCATACTGCATAAGTAACAGTGAACAACCTGACAAAATCAGGACAAATAGTGTCAGAAATGTGACAAATAAGAAAAAAGAGATGCTGCAGACTGTTTGAAGCAGATTCCATCTCACTGCCTTTTATCTATTTATGCCTTTATGCCACTCTCATGGGATCTTGAAAATGAACCTTAATTTCCTAATAATATGTGGCAATATTTCTTGGCTGACAAGCAACCATGACTGTGGTTGGGTAAGCATCTATTTGAAAGTGGAAAGACTATACAATCCTTACAGTAGCTATGTCTCAGAGGATTTTCTCTTCCTACTGCAACTTAAAAGATAATTCTCTTGAATGTTTTAGCTATGTATTAGTAGGCATATTTCTTTGTCTACTTTATAGGGCTGCAGATTCGGAACATGGGGATATTAATTACATCTTCTTTTAGCTTCCCACATGAGGTTTCCGAGGAAATGGCTAACTAGAACTGAATAGACAAACACATTTTTGCTGAAATAGCTAGAAAGCAAAGGAAAACCATTATGTGGTTTTTTGAGTTTTCTGTACTGTGGAAAAGATGCGTAATATTTCTGCTGAAAAAAACGCCACCGCAATTATCTGTATGTTCTTTACTTCACTCCCATAATTTTCTACAATGAGTGCCTTCTTAGGATCTTCATATATAAATAAATAACTGGGAGCATCATTGTAATGAAATATATTTATAAATGAACTTATTACTACCTAGTTGTTTTGAACACTGTGCAGTGCGTGTAAATAATTAATTTTCCATCTCTGACAGTTGGGGTTATAAAAATGATCACTCTGAAATAAATAATGTTTGTTCTTTTTTCTTTCAGACTCACACTAAACCATTCCACAGACACCTTTGGGCTTGCACAACATACAGCTCCTTATGAGTCCACTTTCCAGAATTATTTCCAGACGTGGAAATGAACAGATGTGCAGTAGCCATTTCCTTGTGAGTCTGACCTTCGGCATAGGCACCTCATTCCTATTATATTTCACCCTCTACTGATTATGCAGTGGTTCCCTTTACAGTTTCTCTTTTCTCATACATGCCTATTCATGCAAGAATTGATTCTCTTCGGTAATTACACTGCTCTTCAGATGCCCTTTATGATCAGAAAAACATTTGCTTTACTTTTGCTTCTCAGTTCACTGCCTGCTTTGGATAAAGCAGAGTATGGAAGTATTAAAATACCAAGGGAAAGCCTGCTGTCACAAAGAGTTTGATCCCAAGCCCTTTGAAGTCATTCGCAGTGTTTCCCAATTGTTGGAACTGGCCTTTGGATCTGCTCATGCCTTTTTATTCCAACAAGAAGCATGAGTATTAGAAAGTTTTCAAAAGACTCATCCTTATGGCATTGCCAGTTTGATTTCCCGAATAACACTCTCTGAAGATTCAGATAAGCACGTAACCACTTGAAAGCTCTTCCTGTCATCTTAGGTCAGAATTCAAGCTCCTCTGCAGTTACAGTGCCCAGTTTCAGTGCGTAATTTCAGCCATACAACTGGACTATTCCTCAGTCCCTCCCAATTGAGAAAGCAAAGGATTTGCTTTCTTGATTCTAGCATGGGGACCATCTGTTGCTTTTAAAAAACATAGTCTTTATTATTGGAATTGTTTGAATTCTGGTGCAATCTTACTGGAACAGTCTTGGCATCATGTTCTGTTGCAAAGAACGTTCTTGGACAATTGCTCATTTGCTATTGTTATGTCCTATTTCTGACCAACTGTGTGTCTTCCCATTAGTACTCATGCTATAGATTTGAAAGATTTTATTCTAATCTTAGTCCCAAATTTTGTATTCTCATGGACAGAGTAACAGTTCATCTCCCAAAAAGAAAATATTTGGCAAGTAGTTATACACATGTAACTTTTGTAATTATTGATGCAAACATTTTCTTTCCCCATAGAGTTTAAGCTCCATAAGATATTTCACTCCAAAAACGTGCATTGCCTTTAGGATACTGCCTAGTGGACTAAATGATCCCGTAGACTGTGGATATCTGAGTATTTTTTTTTCTTTCTTTAATATTTGCTCCTGAATTAGAAATGTTACTGCTACCTGAGGAACATCTTGGTTTTATTGGTCAAAATATGCAAAGCATCACTCATGTCTCAGTCTCCACTAAATTCAAATACAGAACCCTACAGTCATCCAATTTGTGTCATATTTCATTTTAACACTAAATCCTAGAAAGCACTGCACTGAGTCTGCAGGATACACAGGCATAGATTATAATGAATTGAGCAGAATATTTAGTAGTAGCATAGAAAATGCATATTTTACTCCAAAGGCTGTACTGACCTGATGCAACTGAGGCTGAGGTGAACACTGCCTGGACTTTCCTGGTTTACCTTCCTTCTTTGTGAAGTCATTTTCCTCACCAGCACCTCTATGGGGCCACAGCAAGAAGGCCTTCTCCCTGGGCAGTCCTCAGAGAAGTGTCAAATATAAGTATATATTGAAAGTGCAACTGCTTGCCACTATCTTAAAGNTGGTGCACCAGCACCAGCACCAGCACCAGCACCTCTATGGGGCCACAGCAAGAAGGCCTTCTCCCTTGAAGTATATATTGAAAAGTGCAACTGCTTGCCACCATCTTAAAGGAGGCTGGATGCACAGTGGTGAGTGTTCAGAACGCAGCAAGAACTGTGAACAAGGGAGAGTAGAACCCAGGAGATGTTTAGGAAAAGCTAGAAGGGCAGGATAAACCACCTGTGGAAATAAGGCCAAAAGTCAAAATATCTTGCCCTGAAAATAAGAAGTCAGGTTGCAGTTTGGGGTCTTATTTACATATAAGTGTTTGCAACCTTGAATAACAGACATAATCATAGAATCATAGAAT
>VWPW01026663.1:0-15653 GCA_013389825.1 Crypturellus undulatus | reverse complement strand
CTGTTCTTTAGCAAACCTGATATTTAGGCTGTTGGGACCTTTGGCAGCAAAATCGAGTGTGAGTTTTTGCTAGTGGCTGTTCCCAAGGAGCCCTAGGGAAAACACAGGCCCTCCGCATGGGTGACCTTTGCTTGCTCACAAGAAACAAACCTGCTGGTGCTGCCCGTCTCCGTTACAGAGCCCTTCTGGAAAATCAGCGTTTCCATAGGGTTGGCAGCTGGCAGGGAGTCCGAATGCTGGATCTTCGGGCACATTTACCAGACCTCTCGTGTCTGCAGGCAGCTGGGATTGAACAACCTCGGGTGCTGATGCTACTGGGTGTTGCCTCCTGTTTTTGGGTTCACTGCGATGTTTTTAGCCTAAGATTAATACAGAAATATGAGCACTGCACTGGGCTGTGGCAGTTTTCTTCATTACAGTTTCACACCAGCCCCGTTGGTGCCTACACCCTTTGCTCGGCCTGTGCTGCTTTGTTTAAACTGGCTTGGAGGGGAGGAGTGAATCGGAACCTCCCTGATTTAAAGGCTCTGGGAATTCATTTAACTACCTGCAAGCTGAGTTTGAGTGCGATTATTTCCTGGCACCCGGGTTTGCTAAACACAACCTGCTCCTTAAACAAAGTTGGGCTATTGCGTGTTCTCCCCTCCGCACCGATAACCCTCCACTGAGTGCCGGGCCTGGCTGGTGATGCCTGTGGGAATGCAGCGTTTTCCGAAGCGCAGGACGTGGCAGAGCTGACCTCCTGCTTCGCATCTTTCTAACCGTCTTTTACCTCTTACTCAGAAAAGGGCCTCCCTCTCGTTTATCTCCGCAGATCCGTCTGGGTTTATTTTTGATGTGCAGTCCAACACAGTGATGGCCCAGGGAGGAACCTTTGAAAACATGAAGGAGAAGGTAAATGTGTCTTCTGAGACTCTAATTCACGACCTGCCACCGAGGAACTCGGGAGCTCTGTAGCTCTATCTGTTCTCCGAGATGAAATACGTTTCTGCCTGGGACCTAACTGTAGCTCTGTCAAAAGCAAATTTTAGTCGGGTCAAATTGTCTTGGCATATTAACATTTTAGAAGGAAGCGATCAGTTGGTTGGATTTTTTTTCTTTTTTTTTTTTTTTTTTCTTATTGCAGGAATGNTTTTTTTTTTTTTTTTTTGTTGCAGAAATATTGCTGTGGATTCTCATTAGGGTAATGCACATGGTGAAAACTTTTCCCCTATTCCTTCTCCCCTGCAGATCGGCGCGGTGCGTGCGATCGTCCCTAACAGGAGCAACAACGAGATTGTCCTGGTGCTGCAGCATTTCGACAACTGCGTGGACAGAACGGTGCAAGCCTTTATGGAAGGTAAATGCCGTGGGCCCTCGTGCTCCCTGGCTCGGTTATATCTGCTGTTTTTACCAAATTCCCCTAGAATCAGGTGTATTTGTGCAGAAGGAGCTTGGGGCCCTTTGGAGACTGTGTATTGGAGAAACTGTCACCACTTTGTGGCACAGCCTGGGATAGAGCCTGTCTGGAAAGATGACGAGCAGAAACTCTCCTGCCATGACCCTAGTCAGGATTCACCCCATCAGGGGTCAGAGCAGCAATAAGTCCTTCTAGTTCCTGAGATAAAGAAGGTTGGGTCTCAATTACAGAAACCCGGGAGTGCACAACAGTGATAGCTGTTTTCTGTACTTTGAAACCTGCCCGGCAAATCTCCTCTTGGGTCTGGCTTTCGTGCTGCCTTTAGATGGATTTTCTGTGCTTGGAAAAACAGACTGTTGCGGGTGACACTGCCTGTCGCTCTGCTGGCCTGATTTGCTTGCTGACCGTTGCTGACAACTGCATCTGCCTCTGGCCCCCAGCAGGGATGACAGCAATTCTGGAGCTCCTGGGCATCCCGATGCAATTGGTGTCTCTGGAGAGATAGAGCCAGCAGAAATCTGACCTGAGCACAACCTTTGAATTCAGCATGAGCCCTAGGAGCCTTCTAAGGACCTAAAGATTTAGTGTGACAGAGCCAAAAGGAGGGTTGACAGGGAGCAGTTCCACTCAGCAGCGAGTTCCCAAAGCAAAAATGAAACTGATCCTTCTATTGCGTCGACTAAGAGAAACGAAACTCAGGTGTAGGAAGAGTCACAGGTGGCTCCAGATGTGGAGACAGTTTTTTTTATTGCCAGGGAAGAGCTGGAGTCAGTGCCTTGTCCACTACTCATCATTGCGTTTTGTTTCAGGCAATGCCAGTGAAGTGTTGAAAGAGTGGACCATAACGGGCAAAAAAAAGGTAATACTTTTAAATATACCTTCCAAAGGTGTTGATCATCTTGTTTCCTTTTCCTTTTTAAAGGATGAGGGAGTGTTGTATTAGAATATAGACAGCAGTGGGCGTTCCTCATGCTTTAGACGAGGAAAGAAAGCAAAGTGCAAGTGTGTGTATTGATGTAAGCAGAAGTGACCGCAGGGGTTGTCACAAGGGTGTCAAGTTTCTCACTGCTGAGGGCCGCGATTTACGTGGTAATTTCACTGCAAGTTGTGTGCAAACATCAGCTCGCCACGTACGCATTTAATTTAGTTTTCATGTCTATTGTGCTGAATGCAGGATTCCGAAAACCTTCCAAAAAAAACTTCCTCTTCTTGCAAAGGCTTTTATTTTTTTGACTCTCTGCAGGGCTCCTAATCTGCACACCCAGCCCCACGGTGAAATAAATCTTTATCAGGTCCGTTTGTTTCTAGCGAGCACTGTAATTCACTGTTCCCATAGTCGTGCCGTTCCATTTTTCATCTGTAACCTTTGGAGCTGAACAGTTGCATTTAATGCTGAGCTCCATGGAAATACAGTGCTCTGCCCTGTAAGCTTTATTTCATGTTTTGCCTAGTGCTTTCCTCAGACTCCCATGAAAGGGTTAAGTATAGACTTGCAAAGTTTCAGTATTTAACATTGCAACATCCAAATCTGCCAGGATGGATATAAAACCATAATCATGCTCATTTGAATACCTGAAAAACATCAGGATGAAATTAGGTGCCAAAATTCTGACTAAATATCAATGCATTGGGAAACATGAGAGAAGTTGTATTGTGGTAAGATCTAGAAAACCCTTTGGTTGCTGAGCAGCTACCGTGGTGCTGGAAGCTGCACCTTGCTCCTCCCTTCCAGGAGGAACCTACGGAGTTTCCTGGGTTTTAGCAGGAACAGAACTGCTGTTTTCCATTGGTTACGCTGCATTCACAACCCAGTGTGTTAGTCCTGTTGGCACCTCATCAGAGGGGATAATGTATTTGCACCTCATTAATGCCACTATATATGTCCTCTTTGTTAAATAAATCCCTTCTCCTGTTAATAGAATCCACACCAAGGCTGGGCAAAAAGAATTTAATTCGGCTACTTTCTGTCAGTAAGCAGGAGCTTAGTTTTCCTTTCAGGATTTAAGCTTAATATTTTTTCCCCCCCCTTTGTGGTGGGTGTATTTAATTCTTAGAACAAGAAGAAGAAAACCAAGGCAAAACCTCCAGCTGGATCGAGCCCTGGCCTCCCAGACCCCAGTAAATTGGTGTCCACTGAAGAGGAGCAGTCGGCAAACTCGGAGAAGGGGGGAATTAACGGTTACCATGTCAACGGCTGTGCCAACGACACGGAGTCCGTGGACTCGCTCAGCGAAGGTTTGGATGCACTTTCAATTGATGCCAGAGAGCTGGAGGACTGTGAATCTGCTGCTCCAGACATGCCTGATAGAGCAGGTTAGTCCTTATAAAGTGTTGCAGGAGGCAGACACCGAGCGTTAGAAAGCAAAGAAGCTGCTGCTTTGTTTGGTGTCAGCTTTGAGTGTGGATTTCTTTGGCTAGTTCTTCGGAAAAGAGCAACTTGCCTTGGTTTCTTGCTTTTGCTCTTGTGGTAAAGAGGCGGTCAGTGTTCTGCTGACTTCTTCACTTTCCCCTTTAAACAAGTGTGCTTTTCTACAGCAGTGCCTGAACTAGAGAATGGAATAGCAGACTTTGACACAAAATCGCTCATCATGCATCGTTCCCAGAGCCCCTCGTCCCGCAGACAGCGGTCTGAGCAGAGCAGCGCTAGCAGGTCGCTGGCCAGAGCAGCAGCAAGCGGCTCGACTCCCGCTTCCTTGGCTGTAACACGGCTGGAAGATGTTCCAGGTTCACCTGCAAACAAGAAGCTGGGTAAGACCCCGAGGATCTGTGCGCTCCTGAGCATCAGGGCGGGTTGCTACGGCCAGAGTTCTCACTGCTTCTTCTGTGGTCACTGACAGATGCGCTGGTGAGGCGTGCAGGACTTTGATTTTAATGCGAGTTAACACCCTTATTATCCGGCCAGTGACTTGCACTCTCCTCCTCCTCTCCTCTGTGCACAGCAGGAATCCTGACAGCAGTTTAGATGTAACGCCTGGAGCAGCGAGCCCGCGTGTGAGAGGAGGGGAGGAAGCAGGCAAACGCTGCATATGTTTAGCCCATTCTTCTGCGGGCTCCATCACAGAGCCTTTAGGTTTTCTCATCTTTTGTGAGAATTTGTCGAAAGGCCAAAAGTTCTGACCAGCCCTGTTACAAAAAGTGACAGCCTCTTTCTACTGTATGGTTGGTGGGTTTTTTTTTTTTTTTTTTCTTTTTTAATGTGTTTTCTCTGGAGCTTCATTCTTACGATAACAAGTGAGGACAGGAAGGACCTGAGAGACCTTAGTTGTGAACACGGTTATTGTAGTTCGCTCGGTGAGATTGGGTGCTGTTAATTCACTTCTTGTTGCATGGGAAAGCCATAATGAGCACTTTATAATCCAACTTGGCAGGGGACAACTGCCCTCTAGCCAGTTCCAGAGAGCACGGGCAAGGTGAAGTGCCCTGCTGGAGAGCTGAGACCCAGAGACCAACCTCTGTAGCAAATAACCAGTCCCTCCATCTCTTGATTTGAGGAAATAACCTTCTATCCAGATTTAATTTAAACTTCCCGAAGAGGTTTCTTCCCCAGGTGAACATTTCATGTCACTCAGGGATATGGTTTGCTGGTCTTAGGAGTGGACTTGGCGTGTCTCCAGTCCCTTGTGGAGCTCCGAGATGCATTTGATTTTTCTCATATGTTTGAAAATATGGGTTGATATCCTTGCCCATGGAAGGAAAGTTTACAAGCTCTGGAAAACCTTCCCTTGTAGGAAAATCCTCAGAACTGCTCCACCTCATTGATAATGGGGAAGGAAAGAAGATTTTAAAGCCAAGCAGTGCATTTTTTTAAAAAGAGAAAGGCATCTTTACGCATATTCCTTCTAGGAAGATATAACAGTCTGATCGAAGTGGTTCTTAAAAGTTTTCTCTGTCGGTCTTTGTAGGTTCCAATATTGAAAAATCGGTGAAGGATCTGCAGCGTTGCACCGTTTCCCTGGCACGGTACCGCGTCGTGGTGAAGGAGGAGATGGACGCCTCCATTAAGAAGATGAAGCAGGTCTTTGCTGAGCTGCAGAGTAGGTAAGTTGAATACAGGAACAGCTCCAGATGTTAAGGGTTGAGATCGAGAATTTTGACATAAGACTTCGGTTTTCTAGTCATTACATTGAGTTGCTTCTGTTTGCCCTACTGCCGAGGCACAGAGTTTGAGAGGTCAACGTGGTGTAGAGAGTAAACTTGAGGCTACAGTGGCTCTTAGAAGCTGCCTTTGCTAGTGGGCAGCATTGCACAAGTGGGAAACTGCTCTCCCACTTGTGCCAAGAAATATTAAATGACACATTGGAGGCTTCCATGTGTCCTCGGAAGACTCTGGCAAACTTTGTCTGCTCGAGACGGCTACCCTGGCTAGCATGAATTCATTCTAGACACAGGCAATACAAGGAACTCCCCAGGTAATGTACTGTAATTCAGGCACTAATGGTGGTTATGCTGGAAGAAGAACCGTTCAGAGCTCCGAGTGCAGCAGCCTGTGTTTTATTAGAGCAAACATCAGCCTTTGCAACTTTCGAATTAAGGCTGAACATAACATGGAAGAGAGAGATCTTTTGGAGGGTATAAATACATATTAATGGTCATTCTGTACAGAATTCTGCACTTTTTAAGTCAGTCTTTTAATATTGTGCATGATGTTCCTTGCATAAGTAATCATTTTTTTAAGGAACACTTTTATTGGTTTGGGTGAGAACTTTAAGATAATATTCTGCACGTCCTAACATCAGATATACTTGCTGTCTTGGCTGATTGAACCTATTTATGAGAAATTGTTCTTCTTGGTTATCCAAATATGATTGCTCTTGGTAAAGAAATATATAAAACTGCACAGAGAGTTCTTGCCTGCAGTAATATCTGACAAGGAACTAAAATGCTGCTGTCGCACTGAGGGATTAAAGGAGATATTTGGCAGACTTGCAGATGTGTGTAAAGAGCTGTCTGTCCGATAACCATATGTGGCCTCAAAGGCAGGAGTGTTTAGTTGCAGTTATGTAAAGATCACTGTATTCTGAAATCTTTTAGTGAATTCACGTCTTTGCTATGGCCTTTTTTTTCTTTGTGCATGCGTATTCGTCTTGAGCAGTGCCACTAATAAGCGCTCTTCCCAAGTAAATCGATTTACTCTTTAACATTTAGCCAATGTTTAAATCCAGCCTGCTCTAAAAACGTTGTCAAAGGCCACCCTGATGTTTATAGACAACCTTTGAACTCGGCAGAGGAGACTGCAGCAATCGGGGGAGCAGGGGCAGGGTTAAAGGTGCCCTCTGCCCTGATCTGCATTTTCATGACTTGGAGCATTCGTGGTCTCCAGGCAGAACCAGGACACGGAGCTCCCGGCAGCTCCGTGTTTGGGGAAAGCTCTAATATAAAGCAATCTACCCTGTCAATAGCTGAGGGATTTGTAGCCCTAACTCAAGCTTATGTTTATGAATGAGAATATTTTATTTCGTAGTTTTCTTCGCTTGGCCTAGTGCAATATCACTATATACATTTTCTGGTTGAGTTTTCGGTCTGCCTCTCCACATGGTTAAAATACCTGTGCAAACATCGTGCCGGTGGCGAAAACGTCATTCTCGTGCCTAAAGCATCTGCTTCCGTATCGGTGATTCCTTGCCCTTTGACTTATGTTATCGTCCATGAAGCACTTACGTCACATTCGGGATGGTTGGAGACTCGAATGCAGCATTGCTCCGATGACGGTGACACGGGGAAGGGAGCGCGGCCAGCGGGACCTTCCTTTCCCTTTCCTCCAAGTGAGGCGGTTGCCAGGGAGCCGAGGTGTAAATACTGCTGTCACGTCCCTTTCTGCTTCGGAGAACTCTTACTGTACATATTTATTTAACGCAAGACAGGATCTGGTAGTTAAATTCTGAATCTCCTCCCCAGCTGCCTTCCTAGCAGAGGAAAAACTGGCTAAAGAGCAAGTTTGGTGAGCAAAACCGGGATATTTAAGTGGTAAATCAGGCTGTTTTCACCTGTGCAAGGCTGTTTTTCACCTAGTGAGACTTCCAGAACTTCTTGCCCTTCCCTGTTGAATGTTCTTTGTTATTAATTTATCTGCTTCCCCCTCTTCCTTGGGCACGATGTCCTTTCCTTAGGTTTCTGCTGGGAACAGAGACATTCTCTCTATTCTGCGTGTGATCCTGTCCCAAGGCAGCGGAGTCAAAGCGAGTCCGTGTTTCTGAAGAGCTCTGGCTCAGGGAGCTCCTTTATTTGACAGGAAATTAGGCAGGGAAAAGACCTTTGGGGCCTGATCCAAGTCTCGCCACGTGCAGCTCCTTGACTCTCTGCTCCTTAGGCAGCCCCAATGTGGAATCAGGTAAAAACCTCCAGCTGGGTTTTCCTGAGTAAATTCAGTTGCAAAGAAAAACAAGCTCTAATCTGCCCAGCTCGCGAAGGTGCCGGTGGATTCGTGCCCACGTGCAGGGCAGAGCAGGGTGACCCGTGGAGCTGGGTGTTGGCGACGAAGCCGTCGCTCCCCTTGAATAAATCCTTAAATCCTGCCCGCGTTGCGGCTCCGGGGAATTCTGCGGATGCCACGGCTCGGGCTGTGTTTCCTCAGGCTCTGCCCTTTGGTTTCTGTGCTGCGGAGACGGGCTGGGCTGCTTTGGGACCGCTGCAAACAAGGTGAAGTCTCATTAGCGCCGCTTGACATGTGTTGGGTTTGCACGGTCGGGCCGAGAGCGCCGGGCCTGGAGGAGGCCCCTGCTGCGCCGTGAGCAGCAACAATTCCTGCCCCGCAAAGGCAGATGGACAGAGCGATAAATCAACAGAAGCAGCCAAATGTCAAAGCCGCTGGTCCAGGGAATTGTTTAAATTGATCTCGCCTCCATCCTCTGACACGCGCAAGAGCAGGAGTTGCTCTGAGTTTGCATTTCAGGTGCTGCCCCTTTCAGCAGGTCGTTAAAATAAATATTCATCCTGTTTTGGGGTAAACCTTTCTCACTGGAAAAACGCATGGGCAGGGGTGGGGGGCCGGACACTGCACCTTGGTGACATCTTTGAGTAGTTGAGTGGCTGGCCTGGAAGCAGCATAAAAAGAACAGCAGAGAGGAAGAATTTGCTGCTGTGTTTAAGATGCAGACGCTGGAATGAGCCTTAATAGGAGCCTGGATGGTGAATGCGGCCGAATTCCTGGAAGAAGCAGAGGAAAGAGCCAATGGAGGTGCCTGGGTTGGACACCCCCTCCCTGTGCCCATCCCGAGGCTCCTTGCCGTTATTTCCAAGACCTGACGCTCCTGCCGCCTCTGCGGTACTGCCGGAGCCTCGGGAGCCACATGGGACATGACCCTCCTGCCCCAAATTCCTGCCTTTTTGCAGCATGTGCTTGGAACAACTGGGCTGCAGTGTGGCCGGCAGCTGCATTTTCCTTCGTGACTCTTCCCCAGCTGACGCAATGAGATTTACTCTGAAAACAAGGACTTCTTTTCCCCGCTGTGTTAAACTTAGTTTTTCCCCCCTCAGCTGGCGGCTTTGGCTCGCCAGCAGCACGCGACCAAGGAGACAAACGGCCCCAGCACCATCCTACTCCCGCAGCGTCGCTGCCCAGTGGTTTCCCTGGAGGGAATTGATGCCCAAATGCCCCTGTTCTGGCTCTCTTAGCTTCCCTGTGGATAGTTGGCTCCTGCAGGAGCTCTGGCGAGTTCCTGCTGCCCTCTGGTGCCAAACCTGGCTGTCACCAAAGGAGGGTTTTGTTGTCCCCTGCATTTATCACTGAATAATTTATCACCTTCTCCCTCCTGTGTTTTTTTTCTGCAGTCTCATGGATCGCGAAGTGGCCTTGCTGGCTGAGATGGACAAAGTGAAAGCCGAAGCAAGTAAGAGATTTTCCAAGCCCTAACGGGTGCTCGTAAGGAGCTGCGGGTGTCTCTGAGCTCAGGAGAACACCCTGTGGGAGAAGATTCCTGTAATTTACCATCAGGTCCCGTTGTTCTAAGTAACTCCCTCTGTTCACAGAGGAGTTTTGGATGGGGATGTGGCCCTGGTGCTTAAGTTAATCCACCCCATCCTGCAAGTCTAGGGCTGATGAGTGGGATTTGAAGCGTGGCCTTTGCGGAAGGCTTT
This sequence comes from Crypturellus undulatus, assembly GCA_013389825.1. Taxonomy (NCBI): domain Eukaryota; kingdom Metazoa; phylum Chordata; class Aves; order Tinamiformes; family Tinamidae; genus Crypturellus; species Crypturellus undulatus. The sequence continues at coordinate 6,181 of VWPW01026663.1, read as the reverse complement.
TATCAAGAGCCTCAGCCTATCCCAGGGGCCACAGGGATCGCTCCGAGAGGCCTCTGGTTTTAGGTTTTAGAAGCCCAAGAAGCGATGTAGCAGGGGGAGAGATGTAGAGGTTTTTACAAATGTTGCCCTCATGGCTGATTCGGCTTAGGGCTCAGCTCCTGATGGCCACCAAGTTGCAAATTGAGGCTCCACGGGACCTGCAGCTCTTACCAGCCAGGGGCTCCGGGCTGGGGTTGAGGGTTCTGGCACCCGTCTGAGCTGTCATATTCCGCAGTGCAAATCCTCGTCGGGCGGCAGAAGAAGGCTGAAGCCTTGAAGAAGCTGAGCGACGTGGCCGTGCGCATGTCGGAGGAGCAGCTGGTCGAGCTCAGAGCCGATATCAAGGTGAGTTTTTTGCTCTGCTCCTGTGCAGGGCGGCAGCTTCATCCTCAAGGGGCTCTGCTGACCTCTGACTTCCCACCTGACTCAGAGGGAGCTGCTGCTTTGGGTTAATTATTTTTACATTCTGTGTAGCTCTCACGTTGGGGCAGAAATGGGGGTACTGGAGAGCATATCAGTGCAGAGTGCCATAAAGTGGCATTTCAAGTCTGGTTTGAAAACCAGCCACTGTGGCCGCTCTTCTGGCCGTTCTGCTACCCCAAAACTAGATGAATTTGGAAAACTGCTGCTGCTCCAAGCACCCGGAGCAGAGGCCTGGGCTCCTTTCACACCCATTTCACCCCAGTGATGTGTGGGGATAGCAAGCTGCCTTCTCAGGAGTTGTTTACAAGCTGTGCCAACTTGGATACCTGTTAGCAGCCAAAGGAGAACCCCAGCACCTCCATTGTCTGGTCCTGAAGTAACCCATACGTTATTTATTTATTTGTTATTTGTTTTATTTTCTCTGGGAAGCACTTTGTGAGCGAGCGCAAGTACGACGAGGAGCTGGGCAGGGTGGCGCGGTTCACGTGCGACCTGGACGCGCTCAAGAAGAGCATCGCCTCGTTCGGGCAAGGTAAGCTGAGTCGCAGGGACTCCATGTGTCCCAAACATTCCCAAAAGGATCCCGGGAGAGGCCCGGGGTAGGAATTCATTGCTGCTCGGAGCTGGCCTTCCCCTTACTGCTGTGGCAGCATGTGATGTTCCTGCCTGCGCATAGGGGTTGTTCCTGCGTGGCCAGGAATGCTGCTCCCAGAGCATTTCTGCAATTCTAACTCTCTGGGGTCCTGTTTTACCCTTTGAGCCTCTGTTTTCAGGATCAGTTCCACGGGTGCTGCAGCCCGCAGCACCCAAGCAGAAGTTAGAGGCTCAATTATGTGGGTCCATTTGCAGACCACCCATTTGGGGCTCTTTCTCTTGCAGTTTCTCACCCCAAGAACAGCTACTCGAGCCGATTGCGCTGCGGCTCTGCCACGGCTGTGGCCCCGAGCAGCCCCGGCGAGAGCTGCGCCCCTTGCGCCACCGTCACAAGCGCCAGCGCGAAGCCTGCAGCCTCCGTGGCCCCCAGCCACCCCTTGCAGCCGCCGCGAGAGGTAACTGGCCTGATCCCGGGGCGCTGATGCCCTAAAGCCAAGGGAAATTTGCTCTGTGGCTCCGTGGGGTTAGAGGCTCCGTGGGGTTAGAGGCTCCGTGGGGTTAGAGGCTCCTTGGGGTTAGAGGCTCCTTGGGGTTAGAGGCTCCTTGGGCTTCTGCACTGGGTTCCTCCCTGCCAAGAGCTGGGACGGTTCTGCTCCAAATGGGGATTTTTCGCTCTTCCCCCTCTCCCTGGGAGCGGCAGGGAGGACCAGTCTCGTCCTGGTCTCTGCTCATTTGTGCCCTCTCTTCCATTTCAGGCTCTCCAGGGGACCAGGAGACCCGGACAAGGGGCCTTATCCCAAGGCCAGCGCCACATTGGCCCCCCAGCCCCTGGGCGCTCCCCCGGCGTGAGCCGGCATCGCCCCGGCGCCCGCGGCAAGCAGCAACACCCTCCCCTGCAGCCTCCGCCCGGCGAGGCCGGGGGCTCCTCGGCCTCCGGCTGCCCCTTCCCCTCTCCTTCCAGCACAGAAACCCAGGGGCTCCCCCAGCGCAAACCCCGAGCGAGTCCCGGCCGGGGAGCGAACTCCTGAGAGCTCCGCGCGCTCCCTGCGGCACGAACCTCTGCTCTGTAACGATAGGAAACTCCGAGCTAGAGCTATTAACGAAGGAAAGTTTACACATTTTGTTCTTTTTTTTTTTTTTTTTTTTTTTGAAGGGGGGGTTGTGCCATTTCTCCCCTCTCTTGTCTTCATTTCATGTTCGTCTCTTCCCATTTGTGCTTCCCCATCTAGAGCGTTGGGGGCCTCTGGGGGATGCTGGGGACCCTTCCCTTTCCCCCCTGGCTCCATCCCACCCCCTGCCTCTCATCCAGGGCAGAGATGCCCCCAAGTCCCTCTGTCCCCTCTTTTTAGTATTTTTTTTTTTTCCCTTTGGCTTTGCCCCGAGCCCACCCTGTGTCCCAGCCCCTCACTCATGCTGGCAATGAAGCCGCTGCAACATGGGAGGCTGGGGCTGCATTGATCATTGGTTCGGGAAGAGACGGTCAAGTTTTTGGGAATCCACTAAGGCTGCAGCATCATGGAAGACTGACAGGAATAACCCCTGGGATTGCGTTGAGGGCTGGGGGAGCCCACACATTTTGGTGGAGGAATCTTTGTTCCACTCCCTTCCCCTTCTTGCCCAGCCTCTCTTTATCTCCTCTCTAAATTAAATTTAGCAATATCGATTAGCAGAGCTAAACCTTGGTGATACCAATTGGAAATTGCTACCATTGCTGTGTGAATAGAGATGCTGAATGTGATGGATGGGGCTGCCGGTGCCTTCGTGCAGCCCAGGGGCTGCCGCCAGCCCTGGCCCCGGCCCTGTGGCAGCAGCAGCAGCACAAAAAGTGCCTCAAATAGGGGGTAAAAAAATAAAAATAAAAACAAACGCCTCCTCTGTGCCCTGCTGCTCTGTGAACCAGTGCTGCCGCGGGAGCCCCTGGGCTTGGAGCTTGGCTGCCCACGACCTCAAACGGCCACTTTGAGACCTCGTTTTTGGGGTGTGGTTTTTGTGTTTGTTTGTTTGTTTTCCTTTTTCCCTTCTGTTTCAAGTTGTCTTTTGGCACATGAACAAATTTGCCAGTGAATAAACGAAACCCGACTTTGAGCTTTAAAAATTCAAGTCTTTTTTTTCCTTTGTTCTGCTTAACTTACCCAGCTCGGGTCCTGCGCCTCAGTGAGGAACGTGGGCTCCAGCCTCACCTGCTGCCTCCGTTGGGAAAAGAGCCCTCCCAGGGAATGGTGGAGCCTCCCCTGCTGCTTGGGAAATCCAAGGAGCTAAAAACGGCCCTGGGAGCTGCAGGTTGTGGCCCTATCTAGGGGCAGCCCAGAGATGCCAACACGGGAGGCTGTAAAATACTTTATTGGCAGCAAGAAGCTCCAGCCCTGCCAAAGCCCCAGAGAAGAGCCCAGGGGGCAAAAGGGGGAGAGAGAGGCCAACAGCCCCCGGCTGGAGCAGAACTGGGGGCTCCGGCTCTCAGCGAGGGGCTCTAGGGACCCCCTGATTCCTCCTCCGGGTCTGGGAGGGGACACAGGGCAGCCCCTTGTCACTGCTGGGCCATCTTGGCCGCCTCTGCCTTGATGAGGGCGATGAGGTCCTGGTTGATGAGGAAGACGAAGCGCAGGCTGGCGATCTGCGGGAGCCGACGGCGGGTGAGCGGCACGGGGACACCCGCCCCGTGTCCCCCCCAGCCGCCCACGTCGGCACTCGCCTCCACCACCGAGTTGTTGTTGAGCTTCCACTTATTGCCGCCGAGCACGGGGCGCCCGTCGATGTAGATGGGGCGCCGGCCCTCGTTCGCGATGAAGAAATCCCCGTTGTTCTTCAGCTTGATGATGCCTGGAGAGGGATGGGGGGGAAAAGGAAAGGGGGTCAGCGCAGAGGTGGCGGCCGCAGCCCCTGCCCCATCTTTGCCATCCTGACCCTGTTTGCGGGAGATCTTCCAGGCCGGTCCCTCCAGCGCCAGGTCCACGTCGATCTGGTTGTCCTTAGTGGCTCTGCCCAGCGTGATCTGCGGGAGGATGAATGGAAGGAAGCATCAAGGAAGACACTGGAGACGCTCCCAGGATTGAACCCGGCACCCACTCACCTCCCGCGAGCGCATGAGGTACCGAACCATGCGGCCCCGCAGCACGGCCAGCGTCTGGCTGTCAAAATCCGGGGAGCTCATTCCTTGGCAGAAAGAAGGATGAGATGGACACAAGGATGGACAGATGGACCCCTCCGCACGACCAAACCCTCTCCCCCGCCTCCCAGCTCCTTTTTTGGTACCTGTGATGCTGTCGACCAGAACCTGCCACTTGTGCAGCTCCTGCTCCAGCTGCCGGATCTCCCGCTTCTGGCGCCGGTCGGCCACGGTCAACTCTAGGACCGGGAAGGATGAGCAGCACCGCCCGCATCCATAACCTCATCCTGGGGCCGGACCCTATGGGTTCGGAGTGGCCCGGGCCAGGATGGGGGGCTGCACTCACCGTGTTCCAGCACCTCATCCCGCACGTCCCTGCGGAGAAGTGAAGTCCCGGAGGAGCGAGTGCAGGGACCAAGGGGAAGGGCCAATGCCAGTGTCGACGGATGCGCAAGGCAGGCGAGGCGGGGCAAAAAAAAGGTAATTTAGTGAAAAATTTGCGCTCCAAGACACACTGGGAGCCGCACAGGGGAAGGTCCTCGCTGCAGCCTCCCACGTCCTCAGACCTGCCCTCACTTGAGCTTGTTGTCATCCAGCATGTCCTCGGCATCCGAGAAGTTCAGCACCTGGTCCCCCTTGGGCAGCGGCTGCACTGGAGGGGACAGGGACAAGGGGGTCGGGGGGAGCCCAGGGGCGCGGGCCAGGGGTCCCCGCGGGCCTCACCGCTCTGGTCGTGCAGCAGGTAGTACTGCTTCATGAGCTGCCAGTGCAGCTGCAGCGCCCTGGCCGTGCGCGCGGGGTAAAAGACATCTGGGTGCTTGTGCAGCAGCTCCTGGAAGGTGTCGAGCGTGGGCTGGCTGCTCTGCGGAGGGCAAAGGGGACACACGTCACACATGGCACACCAGGGGACACTCCGAGAGACTTTCCTCCCCCCGACAAGCGTCCCTTACCGATCCCACTTTGTGCAGCAGCTGCTCCTCGGCTTTGCTGAAAAGCACCTTGCTCTGGATGGCGGCGATGGCCTCGGGGTGCAGCTGCCGCATGGCCTGGCAGGCCAACCTTGGTGGCAGGGGACATCGTGAGACCCTCTCCACCGGCCCCGCTGTCCCTTCGGCCACCCCTCGACTCACTTGGAGATGATGGGGTCGTAGAGCAGCGCGTACCAGCGCTCCTGGATCTCGCGCAGGTTGAAGCGGCAGCTGAACTTCACCCCCAGGTGCACAGAGCTCAGGTCGTTGGTCTGGGGACACAGCCACCGGTGTCACGATGTCTCCAAGCAGGAGGACACGGCTCCCGCTTGTCCCTCCGGCCTCAAAGCCAGCACGCGGGATGCTCAGGGAGTTTCCAGCAGGAAAATATCCCCGCGAAGGCCCCGGGAGCAGCGTTACCTGCAGCACGGTATTGATGAGCAGCAGGTCATCGGCGGGTTTCCAGCGGCCCAGGTCCTTGGTCACCTGCAGGGGCTGTTTGCTCTTCTTCATGCGCTTGGCGAGGCCGGCGGGAGGCACCGGGCTGGCCGCGGCGGGGGCGGACACGGCCTTGGCCACCTACGTGGGCAGCGCGGGGTGGGATTCAGGGTGCTGGGGCTGCCAGGGTGCCCCCCATAAGCCCGGGCGGCCCCTTTACCTTCTTCTTCTCGCTGGAGGAAGGCTCGCTGCCCGAGCAGCGCCCGGCCTCGGGGCCGCCGGCGCCCTTGGCGCGGCTGGACGACTTGGCGAGGCTGCTCTCTACCAGCTCATCGTCGAACTTCTTGCGCTTGATGAACCTGCGGCATCAAGAGGACGGGGACAAGGACGTGGGCGGACGGGAACGCGGTGACGCGCGCGGCGCCACTCGGCCACCCGCCGCGGTGCCGCCCGGCACCTACCGCGAGGAGCTGCGGCGCTTGGGGACGGCGCCCGGCGTCTGCGACGAGCTGCGCTTGGGCCCCGCCAGCGACTCCTCGTCCTCCGAGCGGCTCGCCGGGCCCGACGCCATCAGGGCCTCTGCGTGGGGACGGGATGGGGTGGGACAACGGCCACC